>PVIR01006748.1:0-64347 GCA_004026965.1 Petromus typicus | reverse complement strand
CTTGCTCCAGAAACTCGGAGTACGACCAGGTGAGTATCGAGAGTTTAGAGTGGTTCTGAACACAGCAGGACTGGTGTCCACCCAAGCAGGGGAAAGTGACCGGGCGTGCATGCCCTGTAATCCCAGCTACTTTGGGAGGCTGATGCAGGAGGAACACGAGTTCTCAAGACTCTCCTGGACCTCTGAAGTCACAGTGTTGACAGTTATGAGACACACATTTCACTTCTCAGAATCTTCAATACTTAGCATTTTGTAAAGCTTCTTAAGAGAAAATTTGCATACTATACCATTCCCTGACTAATGCGCACAAGTCAGGGACTTTGTAGTGTTTGCCATTGTGTAACCATCTCACCATCAATTTTAGAGCATGCCATTCCTGGGAGAAGGAAATCCACAGCCTGAACCATCACCTCCCTCTCCCTGTCTTCCTCTGCCCCAGGGACAAACAGAAGCTTCTCTTCCTCCTTCTCCATCTCTTCCTTCTTCTTCTTCTCCCCTATGTTCCTCTTCTTTTTTTCCCTCTCTTCTATCCCCCCTCTTTCTCCTTTCCTCCCTTTCCTTCTCCTTTATCTTCTTTTTTGATCCAGGCACTTTTTTCTTTTAACTTGCTCATACTGGCTCTTCCTGCCTCAGTCTCCCAAGCAGTTAGGATGACAGGCCTGCACAACCAGGTGTGGCTCAGAATCTTCCTTAGTTCTTCCCTTTTGGTCATCTATGAATGATGGTGTCTTTGTATGGACACACTTTCCTTCTCTTGAGTATATGCCTAGGAGTGGAGCCATTCTGGGGTAATACCACAGCGAACCATCTGAGGAGCCGCCACACTGTCCTGAGTGGCTATGGAGCTTCATTCTCCCACGGCAGCCTGGGAGGCTCCGATTTCTGCCTGTCCTCACCAGCACCTGCTCAGCTCGTCTTCCTCACGATGGCCTCCTAGTGGGTATGAAGTGTTTCTCACTGGGATTTTGATTTCCACTTCCTTGACTAGCTAAGGATGTTGGCCATTGCTCATTGCTTATTGGCTACTGGTATGTCTTCTTTGGTGGAATGACTTTTCAGATCACTTGTCCATTTTTAAAATATTAGATAACATAAAATTTATCATTTAATATTTTTTAAGACCGGGTCTCACTATGCAGTGCTGGCTGGCCTTGAACTCATTTATGTATCCCAGATTGTCCTCAAACTTGTGATCTTCCTGCATCAGCCTCCTGAGTGCTGGGATTACAGGCATGTGCCCCTATGCATGGCAATTTTAACCTTTTTTTGGAGACAGGGTCTCACTTTGTAGTTCAGGTTGGCCCTACGCTCACTTTGTAGTCCAGGCTATCCCTGAAGTCATAGCAATCCTCCTGTCTCTGCCTCCCAAGTGCTGGGATTTCAGGGACTTTTTAGTGTTTGCCACCACGTCCAGCATTATCGTGTGTGTGGTACTGATTGCTGATGGGTTTGAGGCTCCATGCCCAGTATTTTGGTATGTGGCTACCAGGGATCAAACTCAGGATCTTGCCCTTGCAAGGCAGATGTCGGAACCACTGAGCTAAATCCCCAGCCCCTTCTAACCATTTTTAAGGATATAATTCATCAGTACTAGGTATAGTCACAATGTTGAACAACCATCCCTAGTATTTCCAGAACTTCTTTATCACCCCCAACGAAACAGAAGCTGTACCCATTAGGCAATAACTTGACATTTCTCTCTTCTCCTTCCCAGACACCTTTAATATTCTTTATGAATCTATGAACTGTCAAGTTGAGATATTTCATATAAACAAATACCACAATATGGTCTTCTTGTGTCTGGCCTATTTCATTTACCATATTGTGTCCAAGGTTCATCTGTGCCATCCTTGTGTCAGAACATCATTCTATTCCATGGCTGAATAGTATTCCCCGTGAACATGCCAATGGTGTCCACACATTTGTTAATGGTCACCTGAGTCGTTTCTGCTTCTGGGCCACTGTGAATGGTGTTGACATCAGCGTTGGTCTGCTCATCCCTGTTGGAGTCCCTATTTTAATTTTCTGGGTCTATGTCTAGGAACGGACTTGAGGGCCATATAGCAATTCTAAATGAAAAATTACGCGCCCCAGTGGCTGCACCATTTTGGGTTCCCGCCTACGCCGGCGTCCCCCTCCCTCCACGCACCCACACACTTCTTTCCAATTTTTAGCCATCGTCCTGGCCAATAAGCAGCGCGCAGACGCCCACCGTCACTGGCCTTCTTAGAGCTACCTCGCTGCCCTTCTGATTTGTATCTCCCTGTGATTAACGATGTCAGGTGATTTTGATGTTTGGTGGCCACTGTGAAAGCGGCTTTGGAGAGCCGTCCACTGAAATCCCTTGCCCAGTTTTCATCGGGTTATTTGTCTTTTTGTTGCGTGCTTGTCAGGGTTCTTTATCTATTTCTATACTAAGCCTCTATCAAATACATGCTTTACGAGCATTTTCTACCGTTCTGTGAGCTGTCTTCTTACTCTCCCTTTTTAAATTAGGTTATTTATCTTTTTATTACTCAACTGTGAAAGTCTTTTTTCTATTGTAGATAGAAGATGCAAGTCCCTTATCAGAAACTAGTTGCACTATGTTCCTGTCACCACATGGGCTGTTTTCTCTTTTTATTTCTGGTGTCCTTTAAAGTACAAACATTTTTAACGTTGACAGCGAGTACTGAGCTTTTGAGCAAGACGTGCAGCAGAACCGCCCTCCCTTGTGGCCCCATGCCGAGCTCAGAGTCACCAGGGCTGAAACTCAGTGAGTTCAGTCCTCAGTGAACATCAGGACCCAACTCCCACTGCTGTTTGCTGACAGCTGTCACAGCCCCACCTTCCCCTTTGCCTCTCTTGAGCTACATCTGGGAAAAATCATAATTAAAACAAAGAAGTCTGGATGGTCTCTGCTAGGGGCTGGCCGGAAGTTCAACGCAGGCAAGCCCCGCCCGTGGGTGGGAACCTCGCACAGCCTGCTCTCCGCCCACAACAAAAGCCACGCCCCTCCCTGCTCTCCTGTGAGTAGCAAGCCTTTTCTTACTTTCTTAGAGTGTGGGTACATTATCACTCTCAACATCCAAGCCAGGTAAGCCAGGAGAATCGATCCCGTGCCCTGGGACGATCACAACAAAATCCATCTCCTAGTAATCCCAGGACTCCCCGTATCACCCCAGTGCTGGATGGTACCGACAGATATAGGAGGCACTGGTGATAATCATTTGTAGCCTATATACAAACATATCCCCAGTTACCTCAAAATGGTGCCTGCAACTGTACTGCTTTGGCTGTTTTTCATAGTGAGAATCTAATCATTGTGTTTGGTTTGTCTCTTTAACCTATGTTAGCCTAGAAATGCCCACTCAGTACAGTAGTGTCCCCAGAGGCTACTGGGACCTTGAAACCTACTTTGTCCAAGTTGAGCTGAGCTGTAAGTAAAAATTCCATCCAGGATTTCAGTGCCCAAGTAACTGCGTCCGGCCAAAACCCACAAGAACATCAATCTCATTAACAAGCCATATGTGAGTCACAAATGGAATTGATAATACATTTGAATATATTGAGGAGACTGGGCAGAATAATGTCCCCAAAGATATCCTGGCCCTCATCCCTGGAACCTGTGAGTCTGTTACCTTAGGAGACAAAAGGGACTTTGGGAACAGGATAGAGGTCAGGATTTTGACATGGAAGGATTCTAGTGAGTCACCTCGTAGGTACAGTCTAATCACGGGAGTCCTTAAAAGTGAAGATTCTTTTCCAACTGTTTTGAGAGAAGGGACAAGAAAGTTCTTCAGTCTCCTCTCTAATCTTCTGGGTGAAGAAAGAAGGCATCACTCCGTAACTTCTGGGAGCTGAGAAGACCTCAGTTAACAGCCAGCAAGAAAATCAAGATCTCAGTCCTCGATACGAGCATGAATTTAGACACTAAGTTCAGCCAACAACCTAATGGATGGATTTTCTCTTGAGCCTTGGAAAGAACGCAGCTGGCTGGCTCCTTGACTTTCGTCTGAGGAGACTGGAATCCAGCTTTTGGCCTGCAGAACCGTGAGATAAAGTAGTGTTGTTCTAAGAAATAAATTCGCTTTTGTAGCAGTTGAAAACTATGGCAGTAGAGAGCCAAGGATTTAGCTCAGTGGCCCCAGGTCATGCCTTGCAAGCACAAGTTCCCCGGTCTGATCCCTGGTAACCATTGTCGGGTGTGAAGATTTATGATGGCTCACACCTGTAATCCCAGCTCTCAGAAGGCAGAGGTGGGAGGATTGCTGAGTTCAGGACCAGCCTGAAATGGAAAGCGAGACCCTGTCTCAAACAAACAAACAAACAAAACCTATTGTAGTAGATTAATTAGGTATTATTAAGCTATTAAAATTATTTTATCCATTCTTTGTACTTTTTCAATATGAGTACATAAAATTTAAATTTACATGTGAGGTTCACATCTGTGGCTTATTTCAGTTGGACAGTGGTGATCACACACACACACATACACACACACACACACACACACACACACACGGATGCTCCCCACCTCCTTTTATGTATGTTGACTCTTTGAAGATAACAGACCAGCTGTCTTGCAGGATGTCTCCAATGCTGGCCTTAGCAGATGGCTCACTGAGCTGCCATTTAACCTAATCATCTACTCACTTTATTTCCTGTAACCTGGAAATTCATGAATGGTAACTGACACTGGTTAAACATTAGTGTAAATCATTTTGGGGACCAGGGATTTAGTTCAGTGGTTCCGGCACCTGCCTTGCAAGTACAAGGTTCTGAGTTTGATCCCTACTAACCACCTACAGAAATGCTGGGTGTGCAGACTCATGCCCACCAGCAATCAGTACCACATACCACAGTGCTGGGTGTAGCAGCTCACACCTGTAATCCCAGCACTCAGGAGGCAGAGGCAGGAGGATTGCTGTGAGTTCGAGGCTGAGTTCAGGAATAGCCTGAACTACAAAGTGAGGCCCTGTCTCCGAAAAAAAAAATTATTTTGCATTTTTGTCCAGTTGTTGATTTTCTTGAATGTTAAGAAGTTATGCATATTTTAAACATATATCTTTCATAAGTAAGACAGTTGGCAAGTATAGTATTCTTTTTCCAGTTTGTGGCTTGAATTCTCATTTTCTTAATAGTGTCTTTTGCTCTTATTTTTGTTTTTTGAAAGTAGGTCTTACAATGCAGGTCAGACTGGCTTTGAATCCCCTAAAACAAAACAATGATTTTGATGAAGTTCAATTTATATTTCCTTTTCTTTTGCAAGGCTGGACTTTGAATGTAGAGCATCACCAATGATAAGCAAGCACTCCACCACTGGACTACACCCCCAGGCCTCTTTATTGTTTTATTTTGAGATAAAGTCTGGCTAAGTTGCCCAGTCTGCCTCTTACCTCATCAGAGATTGTGGCCTGTATTATAGTATCAGAGAACCTGGCTTCAAATTTTTAAATAAATTTTGTTGCTGTCTATTTATTTGATTACTAAGAAGTGTTTTTCTAACACTAGGTCACAAATACTTTCTCCTGTGTTCTCCTCATTAAATTTTTAGTTTTAATTTTAAATGTATGACCATGATTCCTTTTGAGCTTTTTACATGCAGCCAAGTATGAATCAAAACTCATTCTGTCCACGTGGACATTCAGTTCCTCATGCAATGTTTGTCGGAAATCTATCTCTTCTCTAATTGCCTTTTTACCTTTGTCCAAAATCAGTTGACCATAGCTGAATAAATCTATTTCTAGACCCCGTCATGCTCCGTTGAGCTGATTTTCTACCTTGTGCCAATGTCATCATCTGGACTATCAGCTTCTAAGTTCTAAAGTCAAGAAGTATAAAACAAACTTTGTTCTTCCACAAGATGATTTCAGTAATTCTACATCTATACCTTAGAACCAACTTGTAAAGTTCTAAAAGACATTGTTTTTTGTTAGAATTAATTGAGTCTATTATTGATGCTAAACTGCATCTGATATGATTTGTAGAAAAATGATATTTATCCATATTGAGTCTTCTGGTCCATGAACACTGTATACTTCTCCTTTTTCCTTGGTTCTTTCCTTTCTATCAGTAATAAGGTGGATTGAAAAATGGTCTCACTGTACAGTCCCAGCTGGCCTTGATCCTACTGTGTACCTTACACTAGCCTTGAACTAGCAGTGATCCTCCTGCCCCAGCCCCCAAGTGCTGGGTTTATAGGCACACTCCACCCTGCCTAGCTCTGACAGTAATTTTCAGTAGAGATGTCATCTACATTTTTTATCCGATCTAGCCTTTAAAGCTTTCATATTTCTGACACTACTGTAAATGGGATGGCTTTTGCTCATTTTCATTTTCTACTCTTCCATGCCAGTGTGTAGAAATAAAATTCAAATAAAATAAGAATAAAATTTTCACATATTGATCTTGTATATTACTAACTTGCTAAACTCACTTCTTGGGATGGGGATGTAGCTCAGTGGCTTTGGTGTCTGCCTCACAAGTGCAAGATCCAGAGTTTGATCCTTGGTACCAAAAAACAAGAAAGTAAAAATAAATTCACTTCTTAATTCGAGCAGCATTTTGTAAATTCAATAAGATTTTATAAGTAAACAATCAGATGACTCAATGGCATTGTCATCTGCAAATAAAGTCTTACTTCTTTCTATTCAGTCTGGGCATCGTGTTCTTTTTTCTTGACTTTTTGCACAGATAGTGTAGGGAACAGGGGAAGGGAACGTAACTAGAACTTTTGCGTTAAGTTCTAATCTCCTGTGAGTCTGATGGCACACAGTGAAATAATGATTAGGCAGAAATAAGGCTTAGAGAAGAAGCTGCCTTTGGGCCTGATCCACACTGCTCTGGGCAGCAAAGGACCCCAGACCTGAGCTTGCCGCATCTCTTATTCCCCCAGAGCCAAGCTTGCTGCACCTTTCATTTCATACACTCCAAGAGACCTGGGAGGGCGTGGCACACACATGCACACACACACACACACATAAACACACAGAAGCACAAACACTCACACAAACACAGACACACACAAACACACAGACACACACATACACACTCACACAAACATACAGACATACACACACACACACACACACACCCAATAGTCCTAGAGAAGCTATGTAGATGAAGATCCCGCAGGGCAGGGCCAACACCAGCAATGGTCCTTTACGAATTATGTAGACCCTGGTGCAGTTCTGTCCTGAAGCATCCAGCATGTGGGACCATTGAGTCCCTGTTGTTACCAGAGGTGAAGGCAAGAGTCAAGTCCCCAAGTCCATCTCCTGGTGAGAAAGCTCAGCCTGGTCATAGTCTTGACTGTGCAATTATTTCTCCCAAATAGAATTGTTCTGGATAGGATAGGACCTTGGACGTAGCGCCCAGAAGTGCAGGAACACATCCTTGCCTTGACCTCAAACTCAGGAAGAAGGCACCAGTTGGCATGGTGGTAGTCACAGATGTTTTTTAATAGATGCTCTTTATCAGGTTGGAGAATTTTCCTATATTTCTAATGTGCTAAGAAGTATCAGGAATACATAGCTTTGGAGGTATATGGCATGCTAAACTTCATCTTATGTGATCATACTTTTTCCTTTTCAGTCTATTATTGAAATGGTGAAATAAATTAATTAGTATTCTAATGTTGAACCAACAGTATATGTCTACGATAGATTTAGCATCTCTGTTTTGTGAGAATTTTGTTTTGTTTTGTTGCAGTACTGGGAAGAGGGACCCCAGGACAGTTTCATTGAGTTTCATCCCCAATACTTCTTAGTTTGTGTTTTGAGACAAGGTTTTGCTAGTTACTAAATTGCCCAGACTGGGTTTGAGCATGCAGTCTTCCTGCCTCCGCCTGATTTATATGCCTGATTTATATCTGTTCTTTTGTTTGTTTGTTTTAGTTTTTTTGAGTGAGGATCTCACTTTGTAGTTCAGGCTGGCCCTGAACCTACTATTTAGCTCATGCTGGCCTTATATTCTCAGCAATCCTCCTGCCTCTGCCTCCTGAGTGCTGGGATTACATGTGTGAGCCATGATGCCTGGCCATGATTTACACCTATTTTTGAGGATATTGGTCTGCAAATTTCCTTTCTTATAATATCAATCTATTGTTTTGGCATTAGAATAATACTAGCTATTTGGTATCAGAGCAGTGCTAGTTGATAAGTACTCTCAGCTCTTAAAATATCCATTTGTTTCTAAATATGTTATAAATCCTATAGTCATTGGTACTTATTTCACTTGGAGCAGTCAAACTGAAGCTTAAATAATATTTTAAATACTATTTTCAGAAGTCTTTATATTTACCCACTTAGCATTTCCAGGACCTTCTATACCTTTGCACACCTTTACTGTTTTTTTATTTTTATTTTGAGATGAAGTCTTGCTAAATTGCCCAGGCTGGATTTAAAATCATGGTGTTCCTGACTCAGCCGCCAGAGTACTGGAATTATGGGCATGTGCCACCACCTCTGACTCCAAAACTATTTTCACTATATAAAAAAAAAATCTCGGTTGGTCTGAATTGAGTTTTACTGTAAATAGCCAGCTAGAGGCTAATCCATTTGAGGCTTAGGAAGAGCTACTATTTCAGTGCAGGTACAAAAGTAGGAAAAGAGCCAGTGTGTTGGCTGGAAGGAAATCAGGCAGGAGGGATTCTCTCTCATTCAGGAGACAATGAGCCTTTTATTCTATTTGGAGCTTTAATTGGCGAGAGGAAGCCCACCCAGCTTATGAAGGGTTAGTGTGCGGTACTTGGTCTACTATTCAAATATGAATCTCATCGGAAAACATCTCACAGAAGCATCCAGAATAATGTGTGACCCAAGATCTGGGTACCCTATAGCATTGTCAAGTTGACATACAAACTTAACCACCACATATTCTATTTTCCCAACTTCCCTTGATGCTAAAACCGCTAGCACAGTTTTGGGTACTGAGATACAAGGAAAAGTAGGCTCAGGGACTCCTGGGAAATTTCACTCCCATAAAATAAGGCATGGTTGACAGTACCGTTTGCATCTTCCAGTCTTATCCTCAGATGTGGCTCCTGCGCTTGGAGTGCCCAGGCTTTATCCATGAGGTAACACGTGTGGGAAGAGGTGTGAAGCTGCCACGCCTAAAGAAGCAGAAATGGACAGAGACCTGGGTGCCCGAGGGCACTGCTGGATCACTAAAACACCCGCTGTTCACCTTTCAGTTTCTTTCTCACTGACAAAAGGAAACCCTTTTCTGTTAAGTCCATTATTTATTAGGTGTTTTGTTAGTTGCAGCTGAACTTTTTTGTTTTTTTGAGACAACGTCTTGCTTGTAGTTCAGGCTGGCCCTGAACTTGCTATGTGGCCCAGGCCAGCCTTGAACTCACAGCAGTCCTCCTGCCTCTGCCTCCCGAGTGCTGAGATTACAGGTGTGAGTCACCACACCCAGCATTGTGACATGTGGTTACGGGGTATCAAACTCGGGATCTTGCACTTGCCAGGCAGATGCTGGAACCACTGAGCTAAATCCTCTGCCCAGATGAACGTATTCTTTTTTTTTTTGAGACAGGGTCTCGCTTTGTGGTTCAGGCTGGCCCTGAGCTCAGCCTCCAACTCACATCACAGCAGTCCTCCTGCCTCTGCCTCCCGAGTGCTGGGATTACAGGCGTGAGCCACCACGCCCAGCACTGGTACTGGTTGTGGTACTGGTTGCTGCTGGGCATGAGTCTCCACGCCCAGTATGGTATGTGGTGACCAGGGATCGAACCTGGGTCCTTGCGCTTGCAAGACAGGCGCCAGAACCACTGAGCTAACTCCCTGGCCCCCCAGTTGAATGTATTCTTAATTGACATATACTAGTGAGCAGAGTACTAGGCCATCGCAGACATGAGGGACCACACTGTGAACAATGCTTCCCTCCCACTTGTGTCAGCCTTCCATCACTGGAACAAATGTCTTACATAAACTAATTTGAAGGGAGAAAAAGGTTATTTTGGTTTGTAGTTTTAGAAGTTTCCAAACCATGTTGCTTTTCTCTGTCTCTTTGGGCCTGCGGGTGTCACAATACCTCATGGCTGAAGCTCACAGCAGAGGAACCCAGTCATCTGATGACAGCCAGGAACCAGGAGGAGGGAGTCCGGGAGCTCAGTCACCTTCACGGGCATGCTCTAGCAACCTGGCTTCTTTTCACCAGGTTCCACCTCTTCCCAAAAGTGCCACAAGCTGGGAGCCCTACGTTTCTGAGGGACATTTCAGATGGCTGCCATAGAAGTAAGGGAGGAAATGGCGGGAGTTTATTGATAAACATGTGGAAAACAAACCAAAAAGATCTCTCTTAGAGAGGAAAAGGGGGAAAGTTAATATATAAAGATTTTAAGATTGTAGCATCTAATAAGGAAGAAAGAAGAAAGTGGTCAGTCATGACCAGCTTCTTTTATGAAATGAAAACTAAACCAAAAGCTAAAGAATTGAAAAGTAGCTCAACACACACACACACAAAGAAAATGATGTTCCAAGGATAGAAAGTGCGAGCACTCTTGAGATATGAGTGTGGCAGGTCAGAGAATCAAAACAAGACAGGTGGGAAGAGAGCAGGGAGGGGAGGAGGGCCAGGAGATGCTGGAGACCAGGCGGCTGATCGCGCAAACCTCTGGATCCATAGCGCGCAGTGACTTTACCACAGGAAGCTGTCAAAGGCATTTTCAGAGTCACAGTGGAAGTCTGAGTGCAGTGTACAGTGTGGGAGGCAGCAGTACACACAAGACAGAAAACAGATGATCAAATAAAAGTCGTGTAGTGGAAACCGGCGATATGGTGAAAATTCTAGACAGCAAGATGAATGTAGATGGAGAAACACAGCTCCCTCTGATCTGTACTAATTACAGCTTAAGTTCGCCCCTCGCCTCCAAGTTACAGGGCTGTGTTAATTGCTCTGCTTGACAAAGACCTGGTACCTGACAGGAGCTCCAGAAACCACTCAACCTGCCCGGCTTCTCCCCCTGGCCCTCCAGGGCGTCGAGGTTTCCTAGAAGGTGGACTACCACGCACTCCCCATTCAACCCACCAAGCCCTCTGCTTGGAAAGATTGCCTTCAATTTTGCCAGCCGTGCATGATCACCTTGACACCTTCTCCCACCTTTCCTGAGTACCTACGGATTGTGTGTGTCCCTTTCGGCAAACTAAGACTAGGGGGAAATGTCCGGAACCGCGGACGTTCCCAGCAACCCGCCAGGGGGCAGAAGAGGGCACATGGTCTTTCTTCCTCCTGTCAGGCTCCCAAACCTGCAGGAGGTGGAAAACAGATCCCTGAGAAGGCAGACTGGGTTTGGGCGAGTGGGCGGGCCAAGGGTGCCAATCACACTTCTGCCCTCCCTGGTAAGGGAGCAAGGCATCCGGCACCCCGCTGCGAGGCGGGACCGCGTTTCCACCCGCGGGCACAGGGACGCGGGACCCGTGCCCAGGTCTGCACCAGCTAGAGAGGGAGGGCGGGGCTTATCCGGCAGCCAGCCAATGGCTGCGGACTGCAGGCGGGCGCGCGCTCCCCAAATACCTGGCGAAGGTAGAGTGGCCAAGGGCACCGCAGCTGCAGGTGAGCACTGTCCTGGAAACGAGGCCTGGGTGAGGCCGCAGCGGTATCCACCACAGGCCCGCGTCCAGTTTAGCACTGCCCACTCCTGCCTCCCCGGCTCCACCTGGATCGGCGCAGAGAACGCCTCTATACCTGTGCTCCCTTCTACCCTGATCTGGGAGAGGGCTTCTGGGGCGCCGGGCCGGGCTCTGAGGCTCCTGCAGCGGGATGCTCCGGCCCATCCTCCTGCACAACATTGTCCTCCTGTCTTCTTTCCTGTCCCACGACAGAGGGACTCAGTGGTCACGATCCTCACTTTGGACCGCTCTGTTTTCCCCTAGTCATGCAGTCATTCTGCTTAGTCATCTGTTCTTTTCTGGTTGATTCTGCTTTGGGCCATAGTCAGCCTCTTTCTACTACTTGCAACTGTGAACTGGCTGATGTGGATTTTTTGAAGGGCAAGAGCAGAGAAGAGGACGTGATTTGACTAGGCAGAGGTCCTGCCAGCCCCTGTGTGGCACAGGTACCTCCATGTGAGACCAGTGTGGGGCGGGGGCAGTGGGAAAGGCTGAAGGAGTTTTGTGGGTGACAACAAATTGACTTGGCAACGTAGTGGGTGTTGCGGCAGTGGAGGTGGAATCACTATGCATAGAGGACAAAGCAGAAACCCAGGTGAGTCCTTCAGAGAAGTGAGGGGTCAGGATTGCATCTGAGGTCTGTGGTTCACAAATGGGTTTTGTGTTATATCGACTGAAAAAAAAATGGCCCCAAAACCATCCCTTTGCAATGTGGCTCTACAGGACTTTACATCCATCCACACTCTTCCAAAGCAAGGCTGGGTCCTGAGATTTGTTTGGCCCAAAGACTGTGGTGGAAGTGAGTATGTAGTTAAGCCAAGAGCTCATGAAGCTTGGCATGCTTTCACTTGCTTTCCTAAACTATACAAACAACCCTGGGCTGGCCTGTGAGTGGCCACTCCACCCCAGCAACCACTTCCAGTAACCAGCAACCCAGCATCTGATCACAAAAGCACAGACATGTGAAGAATGATAAATGGATAATGCAAGAAGTTTAAGGCTGGTTTGTGATGCAGCAAAAGCTAACAGAGGCTGATTGATATGAACATAAATAGATGTTGATATGGAATGATCCTAACCAAGCCCCCACCTCCCACAGTACATTAGAGGGCCTTTAGCTGGATCACCTTTGTCTCCTGTGCCCACGGGATTGGACTTCCTTATCCCGAGGCGAACTGCAGTGCCCTTGAACTTGTGCGGCCCTTTTGATGCTCTCTGGGGCCTTCCAGCTGCTCCTGAGCTTCCTGTGCCTCAGATATTTGTTTTTAGCCCAGAGATCCACACTCAGCGTCACTCACTGCTTCTGGCCTTCAGGGTTTGCCTTGGCTGGGTCCTGTTTTTAGGCAAGTGCTGGATCCACAGGGCTCCCTGAGCCTGTGTGGCCAGTTTTAAAAGTGATCCTGACCCTCAGAGGATCTGTTTGGGAGACTCAGGTCCCAGCACAGAGCAGATGAGAGCCCCATATTCGTTTGTGCCCGCTCTCGTGGCCTTGCTGTGCCCCTGGGGTCCAGAGACCTGCAGGTTCTCTTACTGCCCAGAACAGGGTGTCCTGGCAGGTCCCGGTCCTATCCTCCATACTGGTCCTGAAGAAAGCCAACCTCCAAGCAAGACTCAGTGTGTATGGATCCTTATGAGTAGAAACCATCTCTTCTCTACAAGTCAAAACCTCCCTAATGAGAATTAAGTCATGTCATATCCTGGTATGAAGTCTTAATGTTGTGTGTGGTCGTTATGTGTATATATAATGTACCAATAAAGATTCAGATTAAAAAAAAATCTCCCAGGCAGTAGTGCTTAGGGTTAGAGTGCTGAGGACCCCTGTTTTGCCTCCTGTAAATACAGATACCTGAGAAGACAGTAAGAAGGACAGTACATAGATAAAACTCCATCAACTGGTAGATGATTGTCAAGGCGAAACCAAGAGTCTAGTGCTCTGCAGAGCGTGCCCACGGGTCACTTGGGAGCACAAGAGGGAGCGTGCCAGGAGAAGGGGAGGAAGCCTTCTCCAAGAATTGGGAGAGCTTCCCACGCCTCTTTTCTGAGAGTTGGGGTGGGAGCCACAGTGAAAGCACCTGGGCCACCTCTGCATGAGCAGAAACATGCAGACCTGACCCGGCAGCCTAGGGACACTGCTCCTGCCCGGCACAAAAGGAGTGGTCTCGCTGGCCCTCACCCTCCCCATTTCCCCAGGGGCTCACACCGGGGAGGCTTCCAGGAACTGCAAACACAGACCCTGGACAGTCTGCTGAGCACAAACTTGGAAGAGAGTCTACTGGGGGGAGTCCCCACGACAGGATCTACGGGCTGGCAAAGAGCATGCAGGTGGGGTAAGGCAAGACAGTGAGGCTGGACCTTCCCAAGAAAGTGAGGGCCAGGCTTTCCCAGGAAAATTATTCCATTCTTGCAATCTGTCTTTCACAGATGGAAATGGCCTTGGAGAGCTGGGGGCCAGGGATTGAGCAGTATCTTCACAGGGCTGGAGGGAGATGCGGCGCAGCAGCAGGAGATGTTTACCAATGAAGACACAGCAGAGGGGAGAGCAAGTGCCGAGAGAGCTGGTGAGCCCTGTGTCTGTGACCTTCTTGATAGGGCCTGGCACTGGGTTTATGCCACTGTGGGCTGAGGCTGGGAGGATGCCACTCCCATGAGCTGTGGAGCTGCATATCGACACCAGAGGGCAGCTGTGAGTTCACAGCCTGGCACCTGCACAGCTGTCCCCTTCAAGGCAAGAAAGCCATGCTCAGAGCTTGCACTGCCCTCTTGATCCTATTAGGAAGGGGTGGGAGGGCTATGCTGCCTTGTCTACTATTCCTCAGTAGGCAGAAAATTATCCAGTGCAAATAGGTATCAGTACCAAGAATAGAAGCCTATGCTCTAGTAACTTGGCCTTAGTTTTTCCTTAACCCTGACATCCCCCAACCCACAGCAACTCTTTATTTATTCAAACACTATTTATTGAACACCTATTACACACCAGGTGCTTTATTAAACTTAGGATCCTACAGTAAACAACTTAGGAAAAGACTCCTGCCCTCCTGGGGCTCCTCTTCTCTGAAAAGAAAATTCCCTGCTTGGCTAGGTGGCTTTGAATTAATCTACCATGCAGGTGACAGGTAAGTCCAGTGGCTGTAAGGTCCCTTGCAGCTCAAACACCAGGTCCTGTACCATCAGACCAGGAGAGAACAGACTTGTGCGGAGATACACTTAAAACACTGCTGAATCAAAATCAGTGAAAATACTCAAGTACCAAATAATACAGCAAAAAATAAAACTAACAAGCAAAGAGAGTTTAAAATCTAACAGCAGATCTGATAGCTACCTCAAGCTAAATGCACAATTTAATAAAGCACAGAGATTAGCTAAGAAGATTTTAAAACATGACCTGACTGTTATGTATAGAAAACTCACTCTGGATATAACAGTTGGGTGGGTTGAAAGTAGAAGGATGGATAGGTGAGGCACTATAACATAAATCTGAGGAGGAAGTGGCTGTTCTCAATCAAGTAAACAGATTTTTTAAAAAGGAAAGTACCAAGAATATAAATAATTATAAAACAGACCATCCAATAAGGCATAGCATCTCAGATGTGTATGCACAAAATGACACTATGATATGTGAAGCAAAAGAAATGATCCAATCAAGGGCCAAGGATTTAGCTCAGTGGTTCTGGCACCTGCCTTGCAAGTGCAAGGGCCCAGGTTCGATCCCCGATAACCACATACGACAATACTGGGCGTGGAGACTCATGCCCACCAGCAATCAGTACCATATATCACAGTGTCAGGCATGGTGGCTTATGCCTGTGATCCCAGCACTCAAGAGGCAGACGCAAGAGGATTGCTGTAAGTTCGAGGCTTGTTTGGGCTCCATAATGAGCTCATGGCCAGCCTGAACTACAAAGCAAAACGCTGTCTCAAAAAAAAAAAAAAAAAGAGAGAGAGAATTGAATCTGTCATTTTAAAACTTCCAAAAAGAAATCTTCATGCCTGAAAATTTCAGGTAATTGGTGCCTGAAAAGTTCAATCGAAAATTCTACCAAATGTATAAAGAACTATCATCAGTTTTGCACATTCTCTTTGAAAAATAGGAGAATGAATATTTTCTAATTTGTATTTATAGAACCAATATTACTCTAATACCAAAAGAAGACCAACAATACAAAAACAGAGGGAACTATGTACCAATATCCTTCAAGAAGATAAATGAAGATAGCCTTGATAACATATCAATACTTTAAAAATAGAATTCAGATATATGTTATATATACATACACATATACGAACAGGCATTGGGGCATAACATTTCAGTCGATGACAGACCACACTAGTCCTGTAAGATTATACTGCCTGGTGATATTGTCTGTGTAGGTACATAATATGATGTTTGCCCAATAATAAAATTGCCTAACAACACATTTCTCAGAATGTATCCCTGTTGTTAAGAATTGCATGACTAGGCATGTGGTATATATAAAATGACCAGGGGCTGGTTCAGTATTCAAAAATCAATTAATGTAATCAATCATGTCAAGGGACAAAAGAAGAGAAGTCATATCAATTGATGCAGAAAAAGCATTTAACAAATCCAGAGTCCTTTCATGATTAAAAACTCTCAGAAAATCACAGAGAGAAATGTTCTCATCTTGATATCCCACATCTATGAAAAACTTAGTTAACAAACATAATCCCTAATGGTGAACGACAGTGCTCCCCCAGCCACTACCACTACCAAGAGCACAAAGCAGCAAAGACTTGTTTTTTGTTCCTGCCACATAACCCTGGCAGGTCAGCTGGGTAAGGGGTGGGGTTGTGGTTTCTGTGCTCAGGATCCAGCCACAGGACTCCAGCTCAGTGCTTCCTGGATTGCCAGTGCAGGAAAAGGCTGGGGAGATTGCACACTGGCTCCTGAGAACACCCTGGAAGACATACGTATTACCTCCCAGAGCCACTTCATCTCAGAAGCAAGACAAGACCATCGCCTCTCACCATCAACTTAGGGCAGAAGAGCTGCCTGGTGCAAAAAGGCAAGAAAAGGAAATAAAACACATACAGATTATATGTTATGTGAGTTGGAAGACTCACTAGAGTAGAGAGTTCAAGCCTCTCCAAATGATACACAGGTTAACACAATCACACTTTGATCCTAGCACTCAGAGGCTGAAGCAGGAGGTGTTAATATATCACAATATATAGATCCTCAGATCTCAACAGTTAAAAGACAGACAAACAGGAGTGGGATAATGGCTCAGTAAGAGAACACTTGCATACATGCTTGGTGCTAGAAACCCAATTCTCAGCACAGTAATCATAATTCAATAAAAAGAGAATCAAGGAGGGGTGGGGATGTAGTCAGTGCTGCCATGCCTGCCTCGCAAGCACAAGTCCGGATATCGATCCCCAGTACCAAAACAAGTACATAAATAAGTAAATACAGTTTTTTTAAAAAGGGAGGCAGGCTGGGCATGGTGGCTCATGCCTGTAATCTCAGCACTCTGCACTCTGGCAGAGGCAGGAAGATTGCTGTGAGTTCATGGCCAACCTGAACTACAAACCGAGTCCTGTCTCAAAAAAACTAAAAAAAAAAAAAGCAAGAGAGAAACAAGAGATGGAGGAATGGTGGACAAAGGAGAGGGAGGAGAGGGGAGAAGAACATAAAATTATTTAAAATGTATTGTGTAAAAGGCCGAGGATTTAGCTCAGTGTTTCCCACCTCCTCTGCAAGCTCGAAGGGCCCAGCAATCCCCTGCACTGCCAAAAAAATGTATTTTGTAGATCTACCAACTTCCCTTGATGAATGTAATTATTATGTACAGAAAGCATGTACTAATAAAAATTAAAATTGTTCTTAAAAAGAAAATAGAAAAAAGAAATGAAGAGGGACATTTCATCTGTGAGTATACAATGGCAAATAAGCAGAGAGAGGTTTGACATCATTAACCTTTAGAGAGATACAACTGAAGACTAGAATAAGCTATCACTCCACATCAACAGCTAAAATGAAAAGAAGTAACAGCTCCAAATATTTGTGAGGCTGTGGAGAAGTTGGACCTCTCATCCACTGCTAATGGAAATGTAAAATGGTAGATCCAATCTGGACAATAATTTGGTGGTTTCTTTTAAAACTTAACATACTCTTACTATACAACCTAGCCATTATACTCCTGGGCATTTATCCCAAAGAAATCAGGAATTATGTCCACATAAAAACCTGTGTACAATTATTTATTATAGCTTTATTTATAATAACAAAAAAACCTCCAGAAATAACCGTAACCAGTAAGTGAATAGTTGAGCCAACTGTGGTACATTCAGACCATGGAATATTGCTCAGAAATGAAACTGTCCTGACACACAACAACCCAGATGGATCTCAAGGGCCTGATTCTGAGAGGAGAAAAATATAAAGGGAGGCTGTACACTGATGCCTCCATTTCGATCGCATACACAAACAGAAAAAAAATGAGACAGAGAACACATTACCAGTTGCCAGTGGCTTGGGGTGGTAGGGAGAAGTGTGTCACAGGCATGGTGACTACACAAATTTGCACAAGTGTTAAAATAACAGAGGTGTACATGCACACATTGCATCAGCATCAGCTTCCTAGTTTTGATACTGGACTGTAGTTACACCAAATGGAACCATGGAAGGAGTCTGGGAGAAGGGATGTGGGAAGGTCTCTGTGAATCTCTAGTAATTTCAAAATGAAAAGCTTTTTGTACATCAACACAGGAAGTCTCACAGCAGTGTGAGTGTGGGTGAGACTGGGGTTGGGTTTGCAGCTCTGGATCAGGAGCGAAGTGCACCCATGTTTGGGGAGGTGGGGAAAGGGCAAGAGGAACTGTCCTGGACACACTCAGCTGTGGTCCCAGGCACGTCTTCCTTCTCGGGGGCAGAAGTGGCAGACAGCCTGTGACAGTCTGAAGGCTGGAGGCTCTGAAGAGGTTCTCTGTCCAGGACACAATGAGCTCCTTAGGTCACAACATCCCCCAAACTGTAATCTGTGCTGCTCTTGAGCAAGTCTTTAAACTGGGTTCTTCTTTGACCAGTGAGGAGCTAACAGGCGGAGAGAGGCAGCTTCTTTCCCGTGACATGCAGCTACGTAGACGCATCATCGTGGGAATATTCTGACTTCTGAGTGAAGGTTGGAAACGGTGGAGGATAGAGCGGTGCAGGTAGTAAGGTGAATCAATTCCTGCTGTCACAGGGAAACGATTTAAAGGTGTCAAGACAAAGGCCTTGAGACAGAAGACATGAGCTTTGCAGAGATGGATGACAGGGAGGAAGAGGGTTAGGAAGTGAGGAAGGGAAGTGTCCAGGCTGACGTGGGCCTTCGGGTTTATGTACTAGATAAACAGCTGGACGGGGCTGCCTATTACTGTGATGGGGATACGGGTGAGACGTAGATTTAGGAGGACCAAGATTTCCCTCTCAGATCTGCTCAGCTTGAAGCCCTTGGGAGACGTCTAGGGAAGTGTCCGGGAGACACTGGGCTACCTGAACCAGGAGCCCTCCAGAAAGGGGTCTGTATTGGTCACGGGAATAACCTTCAGGACAGGCAAGTACATAGAAAGAAGATCACATCCCCAGGCATAAAAAGAATAGCTGAGTCCATGTGATATGAAAACAAGGAGTGGTTTATAAAATTCCAAACTAGATGATCAATTAAGAAACAATTGGGGAGGAGGGGATTAAGGTGGATCAATTCATGCTGTCACTTTAATAGATTACAAACAAAAAAACCAAGAATCATAGCTATTTTCTCATAAATGTTCCAGCGATACAAAGCATGTGGTCCCCAGGCCAGCTTTGTGGGACCTCAAGGCTCCCCACCTTCCCCACCAGATTGCGCTCCTGCCCCAGCTCCTCTTGATACAAATTCTAGGGCTGTAGTCCCTCTTTTCACCAGGGAGCCATGATTCAGGGCTGGATAAACTGCTATGGAAACCCTTTGGTTCGTCCAAATTCACTGCCCCTGGGGCCCAAGTCCTTTTTCCCCCAGATTGATTTGCATGTAATTTGCATTGCTCTGTGAATCCTTGCTTCTGTTAAAAGGCCTAGTCCCTCTCTTGTCTATGTCCTTAAGAAATGTAGGTTTTGGTACTGAAAATAAAGAGTGATGAAGTTTAAGTTTCTGTACTCATTCAAAAATCTGTTTGTGGAAGAACAGGCTGCCTTGACAGACTGAAGCATAGGTCACACTTGCCTTTTTCTATCCCCTAATACAGGGCTTGGAGGTGGAGAAGGCCCCACCCCACTCCACAAGGCTCCCAGCCCGGAAGCTGAGCTAGTGGGTGAGGGAGAGAAGGACTGAGGTCTGTTGACCTGTACAATAAGCCAAGAACCCAGCTCCCCATGGAAGTGCCCTGAAGTCAAAACTCCCCGCTGACTTTATTGGTGCAACCAACTTGCAAAGCATGTGGCCAGTAAGAAAGGTCCCTTCCAGGTGAAGGGTGACCTGGAAGGCAGGCGAGGCTTCTGGAAACCACAATTTGAGGCCATTGCCTTGGCTTCCACACACAGAGACCCATCACACACACCTTATCCTGCCAAGGACACTCCAGGAGGAGGAAAGAGCAAACCCTCTGGTCTGGATAAAGTGTTTCTACATCCACTCAACCCTCCCTCTGTAGCTGAGAAGCCTCCTTGAGGATACTGTGCCTTGCTCAGGAGGCCCCTCCTCCAGGGTCTAATCAACTTGTTCCACATTGCAGCGCACAGGGCTGACACCTGAAGCAAGGTTATGTTCGCTCAGGAACAAACGCACCCCACCTGGCCACTGCTCCTCTGTACAGCCTGTCCTGAGCACCAGTGTCTTCAGCTGCCACCTCTGCTGCTGCTGCTCCCCTGGGAGCAAACCCCTGCACAGAACCCCCAGGGGTGCCACGCATGCCAGCTCTGCTCACAGCAGGGTGAGGCTCCAGTGTGAGCTCTCTGCAGGATGGAGAAGGCCTGGCTGCATCCTCCGAGATGGTTGTTAGCAGTTATGGCCTCATGTCACCCCCACAGCCCTGAACAGACTGGCCTGGCCTGGGGTAGGGCAGGCCCAATAGTCTTCCCTGTGCTGCCAGATCCCTTGCTCTGGGGGAAACCTGCAGCTCCACACGGAGAGGAACTGAAGCCTCTCCCCTAGCAGGCAGCACTGCCTAGCCCCAGAGGGCACGAAACCCCTGGAGGCGGATCCTCCAGCTCCTGTGAGCCTCCCTGTAGACCAGAGACTGGCAGGCACTGACTGCAACGACGTGAGAAAGGACCACACAGCCAAGCTGCTCCCGGATTCCTGAGCCACAGCCTCTGTACAGACAGGAATGTGTATTGTTACTTTAAGCTGCTAAGATTAGAGGTAATTTGGTGCACAGAGGTGGATGACTAAAATGTTTTCATTTCTCTTCGGTAAACAGTTGGGTGTAGAATGGCTGGGTCCTATGATAAGCTTTGTTTAATTCTATAAAAAACTGCCAGACAATTTTTCCAAAGTGGTTGTACTATTGTCTACTCCTCTCTGCACCATGTGCAAGTGCTGGTTGCTTCAATCCAAGACTCATCTCACAAAGACACTTCCCAGGACTTTGACTACAGGGCCTGGGTGTGAGGAGCAAGACCCACTATTGTCCCAACCCATCATCCTATCTGGACTGACTCCTTTTCTTTCTGCACCAAGGCAGGGCCAAGGCCAGGTCTGGGAGAGTCCCTGGGCCTCCCACGGGGAGGGAAACTCCCTCCCAATGAGTCGCATACTCGGCCTTGGAAATCATTCTGCAATGCAGAGCTCACAAAGCCCGGATTTCCCACAAGGGCCTGGAGTCCTTCCAGGCTCCACCTGCCCATGTTCACAAACGAGTTCCCACTAACAGGAAAAACACACATGGGCTTTTTCCCTCATCTGCAAACTTCAGATGATCCCAGAACCCTGGACTTTCCCAGTCATTTCCAGAAGTCCTTGGCATGTTTCACATGACCTTAGCCTGGGTCCCCTCCTAGAGAGCCAGGTCTTTGAAGCCACATGGGGGCAGCACCTCACCACAGCCCCTGTCAGACTTCTACGGAAAACCTCTTCCCTGTGGTCTCTCTTCAATTTCATCCGTTCATCTCCCTGAAGGTGCCAGCCTCGGGTACAGATTGGGCTCCAGAAATGGGAGAAAGACCTCTCATCAGATGCTGTGGTCGTCAGCCAGATCCCCTCCCTTCCAGCAGAGCACTCTCCATGGTTCTCCACCCCTTCTGAGGCCTGAGCTCCGCTGAGGGGTCCCCCCGGGATGTTGTATTCTTCAGCCTTCTCCATCCACTGAGGTCCACTCATGAGATCAGGCTGAGGTTAGACACAGCAGGGCCACATCCTGGTGAGTGTCGTGCCCACTCCACCCCCTCTCTATGTTCTTCCCAGAGCATTCCTTCCATGTTACGTGGTCTGAGATCCCCATCGCATTCTTACTCCAGGAAAGAAGCCACATCCTTCCTCCCTACTCTGGGTCCAGACGCTGTTACAACCTTGCTTCAGTCCCAGAACTTCACAAAAGTCCAGGTGAAATCAGCTCCTGCTCCTGCTTAAACTTCTGCCTGCAGGCCTCAGGGGCAGGTGTGGGACCTGGAAGGAGTCTGGATATCCCACCGCCAGCTCCATGACACTGTCCTCCGTCTCTCCCCCTAGAGCCCTCCCACCAGCAGCCACATGAGCCCCTCCCCCACGCAAAGCTGCCTCTCGCCAGACCTCACCCACAGGACCCCCCACTATTTGTGGTGCATTTTTTTAACCTTCAAAATAGCACCATTGTCAGTTTTTCTTATTTTCTTTTCTAGAGAGAAAGCAGAAGCAATTTGCTACAAAGCTACTGAAGCTTACATTCACTTGCGGGGGGGCCCCTTCCAAAGCCCTGAAATTTTGCAATTATAGTTTTTATTCTTCTATGTGAAAAAGGCTCTCAAACTGCATAGCTCCGGCCCCACAAAACCTTACTCTGCACTTGGAGAAACTGGTGAGGTGATTTGCCCAGCTTATGGGTCTGACAGGTAACAGAAGCAGGACTTGGCCCAGGTTTGCTGTCTCCCAAGTTCTTTTCCTGTCCTCGATCCCAGGACCACCCTTGAAACTCCTCTGACTCCATGAGGCTTTCTCCAGGACCCAGGCCTTGGCATCCCTCCACTACCAGCAAACAGCCTTCCTGTTTGCCAGGCATCAGCTCCTCCTCTGCTCTGGCTCACTGCTGTGGGAATCTTATGGGCACAGCTGTATGTAAGTCTCAAAGTAGAAGGGTGTGTCTACATGCATGTCATCGGTGAGTACAGTACACCCTCAGAGCCTTATTAGATCAGGAAGTTTGCCAGGCATGATGATGAACACCAGTAATCATAGGACTCGGGAGGCTGAGGCTAGAGGATTCCTATGAGCTCCAGACCAGTCTGAGCTACATGGTAAGTTCAAGGTAGCCTGAATTATACAGTGTATCAGGTTAGCATTGCTGTGTAAGGATTCATTCCAGATTCTAGAGGCTTAGGACAACACTGACTTATTTAGCTCCAAGTCCCATAGGTCAGCAGTATGGCTGGGCAGCGCAGCTCAGCTTGGCTGTGCTCCCTCATGCAAATGTAGCCAGACTGCCTGGAAACTGGAGGCAATCAATGCTTCTCCTGTGTCCCCCAGAGTCGCTCCTGCTCTGGGGGTTGCTCAGGACTCTTGAGTGGCGGCTGGCAGGACTCCAGCAGGGCAATTGGAACTGAGCAAGATCTGCATTGAAGACCTGAACAGAACAGAGTCTGACCTCTTCCCAGCAGGGCAGAGATCTCCACCATCTCCTCAGTCAGAATCTGCCACTCTCCCTGGCTCGCCAGCCTTCTGGCCTGTTCTGCAAACTGGATTTACCAAGACTCCATGATTACATGAACAATTGCTAAAAGTAAGCCTCTCTATAGATGCATGTCCTGCCCATCCTGTTTCTCCAGGGAAGCCTGACTTAAGCAGTATCACAGGTTCCAGGGGTGGGGAACAGGTTCCACTCCCGATTGCCACCTCATGGCAAATGCATGTTGCAAAGGCACCTGGAAGGGACTAACACAATCCTTTTGCTAAGGAGCCACCACAGGCTGGTGCCTGAAAGGTGTGGGAGTGAGCAGGGAAGCCGAGACCTTTTCTGCCTCTACTCAGAGTCCAGCTGGTGGGACACAGGAAGCCTTGCTCCTGTGGCAAGGCTGAGTGTCACGTGGGGCTTTCCGAGGCCCTGAGCAACCAGGTTCCGTTGGGCCAGCCAGGCGGCCAGTCAGGTAGGAGAATGTACCAGGCAGACATGGGGGAGCCTATGAGTCACCTGGAACAGGGCCTCTCGTGCCAGAAGTTCTCTGAAAATGGGTTTTTAAATGTTGAAGGATCCCAGCACGAGGCTGAGGAGGAGAATCACAAGTTTGAGACCCTGTCTCAAAAGAAGAACAAGGAGAAGAAGGAGGAGCAGGAGGATAGGAGGAGGAGAAGAACAGAAGGGAGGGAAGCTGAGAATATAGTTCAGTGGTAGTGCCCCTGGGTTTTGTCCCCAGCTGGCTTTCCTGAAGTGCGGAAGGTCACAAAGAAGGCAGAGGTGCAGGGAAACTAACACCACCTCCATCTGCAGCCCATGTACCCTGGGGCAGGATAACCCTGGGCACATGTTCTGCCCAGATGTCCAGAGTTCCCAGCAAGCCTCAGCTCTGCCTCCCACGATGGCACCTGGTTTGATGATACTCTGGCTGTTCCCCTGCCCTGTCACCTTGACCTACTTGCACCCAGTGCCTTGGTACAGGGACTGTTTCTTAGGATCTCCAGTGAAGACACCATGCCGGTGCTGTACATGACTCAACCAGCCTCAGACTGAGATGATACTGGGGACTACAGGCACAGGTCTGATCCAGGACTGGGTGAGCGGCTTGCCAGCCCGCTTCTTCACTCTTCCCCCACGCCCACAGAAAGGTGGCAGAGGGTGCTGGGATCCCCTGCCCAATGTTCGGGAGCAGTAGCTCAAACCTGACTGAGACAGAGACACTCAGTACAGCGTTCCAGGAAGAGCAGAAAGTGAGTCACCAGCCGCTGGATGCCAACCCTGCTGACTGAGGGTATCTTATCCTGTTCCTCCACGGTTCTACCTAAAGAGAAGATTGGGAGGGGCGAGCAGCCAGAGGGAACTGTATTAATCAAGAAGACAGGATCTCTCTGGTTTCCTGAAACAAGGCAGGCAAGCATTCCCAGCTAATCAGGGGCCCAGCAAGTGCGAAGGCTGCAACTTCCTCCAGACCCAGCTCAGAGCTTCCCTTCAGACTCGAGCTCTAGGTCCAGCCCACTCCTCACCTCTAACTCGTTGTCTTCTCTCTTCGGTGACAATCACCAGCTGGACTCTGGTCATCTGCCCAGTCTTCAGCAGCCTCCTTTCCGGCCTTTGTCTCCTCCTTGTCTCTTGTCCACTCCGATCCAGCCTTCTAGAATGAATCCTTTAGGCAGGAGTATAGTTCCATGGTACAGTGCCACGTCCTCAATTAGTGTGTGTCAGGCTGTCAATTCAATCCCCAGTACCACACGGACAAACAAAACTATACCAGCAGGATGGCGCATGCCTGCAGGCCCAGCTACTCAAAAGGCTAGATCAGAAGGATCACTCGAGCCCAGGAATTTCAGACCAACCCGAGCCATGTGGTGAGATCAAAAAGAACAGGTGGAAAGAAAGGGAGGGAGGGAGAGGACGGTTTAAAGTTGGGTTGACAAACTATAGCCCAAGGACCAAGTGCTACTGCTTGTGGCCTATTTTTACATGGCCTACAAACTCAGAATATTTTTACATTTTAGTTTTAAACAAAACTATATAACATAGATGTTTCTCAACTTCTGCTCAAAACACCAAATTTCAGCCTATTTAAGACAATGACTTCCTTGCCACCTCCATCTTATACCACTCTCTCCTATACAGACTATGCTCATACCTGAAACACTCACCCCCTCTCCCTGCTAATACATCCCCCTCCAAGCAGTCAGGATCCCAAGATTAGCTCAGTCCCCTGCTCGTATTCACAAAGCACCCTTTCACTCATTGTTTCTATAGGCGACTGGATGCCGATAGCACTCTAGGCTGTGGGTCAACAAACCACAGCTGAACTCAGCTTGCAGCCTATTTCATAAACAAAGCTTTATTGAAACACAGCCATTTACACAGTGCCTCTGACTGCTTTGGAAAGCAGAGTTGAATATCTGCAGTAGAGATCCACATATGACTGCAAAACCATTTTGTTCTATTCAGAAAACATGTTTGCCAACTCTTGTTCTAGAAAGAACATCTCAATTCAGAATGTAGGCCCAATGTCAGCAGCAAGAGCTCGGGCTGGGAGCTCGTTAGATGGAGAGTCTCAGGCCCCACTCAGACCTAATAAACCCCAACCTACATCTTAGCAAGGTCTCTGCTGATGTGAGAGCACAGTGAGATTTGAGAGGACAACCTCAACAAGTCATCCTTGTCATAGTACGTAACCTGCTCACTGGTCATTATCAATGAAGCTCAAGGATAATTATCAGTGAGCTGGTTTCTATCAGATTCCCAGAACCTGATAAATTGACTGACCCCAACATGATGAATGCAATGACTCAGATAAATTATTCAAGATAACCATAAAGAATGAAAGCAGAGAATTTCAGAAGGGACAGTTGCCATTTTTTATAGAGCAGATTGGCCAAGATCAAAGGGTTTGAGAACAGGAGATGTTGGAGGCGTAAGAGAAATAGTTCTCTCACACACTAGGACAGCAGTAGTGTTCATCAAAATGATAAGTTCATGTAACCCTTCGTCCTGCATTTCCACCCTAGGTCTTTATTTTCTTGATAAACTGACACTTTAGTAAAGTACAGGCTACTAAGGTATTTATTGCACAAGGGTAAAAGATAAAATTCATGGATCAAGTGCCCATGAAGAGGAGATTTACTGTGACTTGTGGTTTATAATGAAACTGCAACATTAGAAAAGTGAGAAAAGCTATAGACAGTGATGCATCTATGCATTTCCAAGGCAGAGGCAGGAGGATGGTTTAAGTTCAGGAGTTCAGAGCTAGCCTGTACCAAATAGCAAGATACTGTCTCAGAAATACAAAATAAAAAAGATAGTGCATGCCTATAATCCCAACACTGTGGAAAGCTGAGGCACAATGATTCCAACACAGCCCAGTCAATTTTTATCTCAAACTTTAAAAAACAAAATGTTTAGAGGGGCCTAAGAACATAGCTCAAAGTGGAGGCTCTGGGTTCAATCCTCAATACTGAAGAAAGAAAATAAAGAGCTAAAACACTCTCCAAGACTTGACATAAGATGCAAAACACAGAATAGCACATATGTAGTAGTAGCCAAAACAAGGCAGGGAAGAAAAGAGAAAAGATATATTTGCATGTGTATTCATTAGGTATTTTTAAGAGATTACCCAAAATTCTAGCTGGCTATGGTAGAGGATTGCTGGGTTTGCTGGGGACAGAGATGAGATAAAATAGTTCACTGTATTCCCATCAGTAGTTTGGGGGTTTTCTTTCCTGCCTACAACTTCATTAAACACGATATAATCCCCTCCAACTAATGAGATCACTAACCATATCAAGACCAAATCCACCTCCAAACTGAAATTTGGTCTGCTGACCCAGTGCCAGACTCAGCTTTTTTGCTGGCACCAGAGGACCCAGCACTTCATTTCTAGGTGTCTTTGCTGGTGCTATGGTTTAGATCTAAAATGTCCCTCAAAATTCTCATGTGTGTGGAAGGTGATTGGATCACGGGGGTGGGGGTGGTGTTATGCTCCTCAGAGAATTCACCCATTAGAAGGAACAGGGAAAGGGACATTTCCAGAACCTCTGAAGTGGGTCCTGGCTTCCCATGAGCCACTGCAACACCAAGTGAAATAATAAAGACAGGAAATGAAATTCAGAGTGAAGCTGGATCTTGGGACCCAATCAAAGCTGCTCTGGGCAACAAAGACAAAGACCTCCCCTACAAGTGCATCTAGTATTTATTGAATACAACCATGGACATAAATAGGCAGCTCGGTATGCATTGAGGGCATCTAGTGAAATATTGCAAAATACCTGGCATGATGGCGCCAGGCAGGGCTGTAAGGGAGTAAGCAGTGCTTGTCTTGCTTGGACAGAACAAACCAGCCCTGGGACAGGGTGCAATTAGCAAGCAACTCATTGGGTCAGTGAGAAGCCACAATTCAAGGGAAAGGATTTTAACTCGGGTCATGCTGATCTCAGCTGCATGGAACTCAGCAGAGCGCTGCCACTTCACAGACTAAAGCCTAGGTTTTCAGAGCAGCCACTGGGGAAGGAGCTATACTCACCCAGTCCCCCATCTGGTATGCCCTTTTGAGTCACATAGAGCTTCAGTCTGACTCCTGATATAAAGCAATATGGAAAGCAAGAGGCAGGTGCCACTCATAGCCTGGTATTGGGCAGGGACGTCTGCTACAATCCATTGAAGAGTTCATAGCTGAGTGAGCTTTAATAGGTGAGGTTTGGTTGAAATCAGGTAGGAGGGCCCAACCTGGAAAGGCGTCTCTCCCTCCGGAATGCTCCCCCACTCTGCTGTCTGGCTGCCAAGGGCTAGGCACCTCTTCCTCACAGTGCCTCTCTACCATCCTGTGGCTACATTGGAGCCAGCTGCCTATGAACTGAAACTGAGCCAAAACAGCCATCTTGTCCACGAGAAGTCAGGCATCGAGCGTTGTGTCTCAGTAATGGAGAAGTGCCTAAGACACTTGGCTTCCTTTCTTTGAGTCTTGCAGGTCACTTTCTCTAGAACTTTGGGCCAAGGCTTACCAGTTTTGGGCTGGCTGGGTTGACAGTCATGGCTCCAGGGGCAGGTGGAGTTAATCACAGATGCCAGATACCCTCATTGGTACTGGACCAATAGACATGTCTTCAGGCAAACTGTTCTTTCATGTAGCCTCAAGATTCCATGAAAGAGAAGGGCCATGGATTTAGCTCAAGTGGTATTGTGCCTACCTGACAAGCACAAGGGCCTGAGTTCGATTCCTGGTACAATAAAAAGCAAAAAAAACAAAAAACGAGGGGCTGCTTGGTTTCCATGGGCATGCTCTGGTAACCATCTCTGGGTATTTAAGCATACAGACCTCCCTCCTGGCCACCAACACGCCTTTCTTCCGAAGGAAAATTATAAATACTAACCCAGCTCTTTGGAGGCATCAAGATCATGGCAACTACATGATCCAAGACACAGGCAGGAAAGGAAAGAGCATGTGCAATAAGGCCTCCCTTTCCTGGTACTGTTTGAATTAAAAATAAAAATAAATGCCCCCAGAAAAGGAAAAAGTGCAAAAGAAAAGGAAAAACTCAGGAATATATTCACACACAAAATATAGCAAGTTGCAGACGTGTTTTAAATGCCAGCCTGAGCCTTTATACTCAGGGTGTGGCCCAGTAGTTGGCCCCAAGCCAGACGTACTGAGTCAGAACCTTCCTTTGAACCTAGGAGCCCTAGGAAACTCAAGCACAGCGTTATGGCTTCAGAATGCTGATCCAGGCACCAAGAACTGCTCAGCAGCCCTACCTGGTTGCCAGGGTCTAAGGCTGATAAAACAGCTGCCTTATCCGCCTTACTGGACTCCATCCCCGTGAGACACTCCAGCCCAAGCTGTTCCCATTAGGAGAGGCTTTCAGCAGCTCCTTGCTGGCCCAGCTCCCAGTGCCCTGGTAGGTCCCCAGCCAAAGAGACAGCTCACTTCCTCTTCTCAGGGCACTCAGAACGGAAATGCTGAAGAGTTCTCCAGAAGCCCAGATGTAAACTCCTTCCGACATGAATAAAGATGCATCTGTCTGGCTCAGGTTTATTTGGAATTGGTATTTATTTATCTATCCACTAGGGCCTCTGGGTACCTGAGAGGCTAACCTTGTTGGGGTAGAGAGGTCTGGAAGAGTAGCCATGGGAAAAGGAAGAGAAGCGGGAGCTTGGCTGCTGCTTCTGCATCCTAGATCCTCTTGAAAAAGCTCCAAGCCACATCTGGAGGCCACATCTGGAAGCTGTGATGCTGCAGGACTTTTAAGAGCAGCAGGGAGGAGGGAGGAGGGGAGGGGAGGGAGCTGTGCTGACATGGTCCGGACCACCCAGGAGTGTGCAGGCTGAGGTCAGAGCAGGGAGACTGACTGACCCCTGCACTCCTCCCCCCCCCCGCCCCGCCCTCTGAGCCCAGTGTCAAGAGGCAGACATAGCAGAGTGCTGCACAGAGCTAACGTCCTGAGCCTCCCCTCCTCCCACCCCTGGCTGGAGGGACTTGGTCAAAGGGAGACACCCACCCTTCTGGACCCTTCTACTTCCCCATTTCCTCACAGAAGCCCGCCCCTAAACAGAACCCCTGCCTCCTCTCCCTGCCAGTTCTCTAGGTCCCTCCTCTCTGTAGCTAATGTCTTTTAAATTAAAAACAAAACAAAACCATAAAACCAAGAATAAGTGTACAGCCCCAAAGAGTTTACAAGATGTTTCCCCATAGGGAGCCTCTACTGGTCTCTAATCACCGTATAAAGTTGGAATTCTTACCCAAATGCAGTGCTGGGAAGTAGAGCCTGAGAAATGTTACTAGGGTAGACAAGATCTCTCAGCCTCTAGTAGTAGGGCCTTCCTGGGAGGCCAAATGCTCTCTTGAGCTGCCATCTCCCAAGGTCTCAGTCCTTTCTGGTGCAGGTTTCCAACCCCAAAGTCATAAGACAGCTCTTTGTCCCAACAATGCTAGTACCAAGGGTGGCTATATCCTTTTCCTGGTCTGCTAGGCCCCAAATTTAGAAACCTATTTTCTTTGGATCCCTCCGCCATTCTCCACTCCAAAGCTATCCCATCTTAGTGTCTGGGGAAACTCTATCCCTCTCTTTCTAGTCAGTAGTGTACTTTAATTGTTTTACAACCAGCCTCCAGCCCCTGGGGGCCTTTTCCCACCATTGTTCCACCATTGTTCTCTGTGTATGTGGCCATTACCCACACTTGTCGCAGTGTGGCTTTGTACCTTCTTCCTACTCCTGCCATCTGAGCTGGCTTTATGGGTTGCTTTAACTAATAGAATGTAGCACAAGTGACAAGGTTCCAAATCTGAACCTAGGCTTCAAGAGGTCACATACATTTCTACTCAGCTTAGAAACTGTCTAACTGCTATGTGCATAAGCCTTGGGTAACCTGGAAGATGAGAAGCCATGTGAGTCAAACATTCCCAGAGACAAACCACATGACTACACAAGGAGGTCAGCCACACAAGGAGGCCACCCCAAATCAGCCAGCCCCAACCAACCTAACAGCAGGTGCATGAAAGGACTAATATGATGGGCTGAGCCAGCCCAAATCAGAAGAAGCATTAATAAAAAATATTAAATTGTTGTTGTTGTTGGTGGTGGTGGTGGTAGTAGTAGTAGTGATGTGTGTGTGTGTGTGTGTGTGTGGGTGGGTGGTTGGTTTATTGGTTTCTTGGTTTGTTGATTGATTGCTTGTTTACTTGGTTTTTTTAGTTGGTTGGATTTTTGAGACAAGGTCTCGCTTTGTAGTTCAGGCTGGCCTTGCCTTGAATTTACTTTGTAGCCCAGACTGGCCCTGAACTCAGAAATCTTCCTTCCTTAGCTTCAAAAGTGGTGAGACTATGGGTGTGTACCACATTACCTGGCTTATGATTATAGTTTGAAGTCAGTAAAATTTTGGGATAGTTTGTTTGACAGCAAAAGCAAACTGACACACCCTTTGTCCTCTCCCCACTGGTTCTCAGAGAATTCCCAAGCCAAACTCCATGTTCCAGGTAAAGGAGCTTTCCTGATGGAGTTCATTTCCCATAGTCTCCCCAAAGCTAGACATTATCCCCTGATATTTCTTGCTGCTTCTTTCCTCAAAGCCTTTGCTTACAGAAGTCTTTCCTCCCAGCTTGATCCCAAATCCAGTCTGAACACCATTTTGCTCTTCTTTCTCCATTTCTCAAAATCACTTCATTCCTTTAATTCCTGACTGAATCTACCTCATTCTGAAGTCTATAGGGTTTCTGAAGTCAATAACAGGGTTTCTTTTTATTTCAACTCCTGGGTTGGAAGAACCCAACTGCAAGTTCCTCAATATCCAGGTGTGGGATTCAGCAGAGTCCTCACAGTACCTCTGTAAAGATCCCTCTCATCTGAGAAGAGAAGTGTCCTCTCTCTGGACATCATCTCAGAAACCCCAAAACTCTTCCTCCAGTCAGTGCTGACCCAAACTGTTCTGGAAGGGGTTCAACCTGAGGTAGAGCTTCTGAGATACAGCTGGGTGGGTACAGCCCAGGGGGAGTCTCTTCCTCCCAAGAATGAGCATCCCAGGAGGATGAAAAACTCAGAGTCGCTGGAGTCCCCCCTGACTGAGAGCAGTAAGCCAGTGGGTGGGTATGTTTCCCTTGTGTTCACCCGCAGCGAGTTCAGAGGCATTTCAAAAGGCTCCTTGGGAGCTGACAATGGCATCAAAGCCCCAGAAACCCACAGCACTGACCAGCTCAGTGACACATCTTGTATTATTCTCTCTCATCTGTACCCCCGGTTCTTTTCTCCTGTTCCCTGGACCCATGTTCCCAAAAAATCATTCACAAGCCTATGTCTCCAGTTCTGCTGAGGCAGACCCAGACTAAGACAACAGGAACCAAAGCTCAGAGAAGTTAAGTCACATGTTTAAGGTCACACAGCTTGGTCATTTTCTGATTGAACCCACCGAGAAGATAAGAACCTCTACCCCAACCTAGGTCAGCTGGTCTACAAGAATTATCTATGAAGTGTAATCACATGACCAAAAAAAATCCAGTCTGTAAATGACTAAAACTGACCTATCTTGTCAAGTAACAATACACATTCAATATTGCTTGATTTATTGATCAGTGCCTCTCTCAGCACTGCTGTGAGGACCCGAACACATAGGGTATAAATAAATGTCAAAAGAATTGTATTTAGTTTTTAGCTTTAGCAGAGCTATATTAGAATACAATTTTAGTGTAAAAATGTTGGAACATTACAGTCCCTTCATCTGGCTCCCTCTCTTAGCTCCACCTCCTCCCCAGAGAAAAACACTTCTGTGCATTTACAGCCTTGCCTGACACTGTCTTGCACACATATGTTCATATGCTACAAGTGTGTTTGGCAACATGCTTTTTTCATTTTCCATTTGGTCTCAGAATTCTTTTTTTCAACTCAGGTAGTATTTTGAAGCATGAACAAACTATGGTTTAGTCACCCCTCTACTAGTAGATACTTAGACCATTGCTAATCTTCGACCTTTTCACTCTTCCTAATATGGATGCAATGCTGAGCTGACATTTCAAGGCTTTGAATGATTACCAGCTACTATTTGACTTATTTGCAAACTCTCCACCCAGTGGAGCACAGTTAACTTTGAGTAGTTGTCTTCAACTCTGTGAGTCAGGAATTAAGAACACATCCAGCCAAAGAGCAAAGGCTGGAGCAGTCAGGAAGCAGAATGAGACCCTGTAGTAGAGCAGAATTTTAGTCTCACATGGAGGCACTGCCTGGAACACATGAAACTTCATGCAGTTTTTGACCTACAACATCCCCACCCCCAGAACTTCTGACTCAGATTGCATTATGAGCAGCCAGGACAGCTACATTTTCATATCGCCGACCCCTGTGACACTGTGTCTCCCAGGCCCATCTCAAGCTACTTGCCCAGACCAGCCTGGCCCTTGCAGGGCAATTATAATCTCTCCCTCAACTGTCCATACTGCCAAACAATTCTGAGCCACAAATCAGTCCTAGGGAAGAAATTCCCTGCAACACACATGGAGGAAGAGGTAGGAGCTGTAAGGGGAACTGTCAAGAAGGTTAGGATGGTCCTGTGGCAGCTTTCAAAACCCACCATGGTACTGGCTGTAAACCAGACTTGAAGATCGGTGAAACAGATTAGAAGATGCAGAAACTACTCCAGACATAGCCAGCCAGCTTATCTTTCACAAAGAAGCCAAACATTCACTGGAAAAAAGATAGGCTCTTAAATAAATGGTTCTAGAAAAACTGCCTTTCCACATGCTATCTCTCTCACTGGGCACTAAACTAAAATTGAAATTATCAAAGACTTAAATATTAAAACAGAAACACTAAATCTGTTGGAAGATAGAATAGGTAGAACACTCAAAGACCTTGCTGTAGGCAAAAACTTCATGAGCAAAACCCTGATCACACAGGAACTATCACAAATAATCTGCAACTTGGCCCTCAACTATCACAAAGCTTTTGCAAAGCAAGAGAAACCAACAGATTGAAGAAACAGTATGGGAAAAAATTTTGTCAAATGTTCTCAGACAAAGGATTACTATCTAGAATATATGGAGAACTCACAAAAATCAGATCCTTCAAATTTAAAGAAACAATCAAAAAATGGGCACCTGAAATGACTGGGTACTTCTCAAATAAAAACGTAGAAATGGCAAAAAAAAAAATACATGAAAAAAAAATGTTCAACAGCACTGGTCATTCAAGAGATGGAAATTAAAACAACACTGAGATTTTATTTCATTCCAGAAAGAATGGCGGCTATCAAAAAATGAACCAGCAACAAATGCCGGCAAGACTATAGGGGAGAAAGGAACCTTTCTCCACTGTTGGTGGGAATGTAGACTGGTGCAACCACCGTGGACGTCAGAGTGGAGATTCCTCAAAAAACTAAAACTAGACGTTCCACTTGACCGAGCTATTCCCCTTCTTGGTATCTCCCCAAAAGAATTAAAAAGCATCATGCCACAGTGATACTATGCATACCTGTGTTTATGGCAGCTCGATTTGTAATAGCTGAATCTTGGAAACAGCCCAAATCCTTATCAACTAATGAATGGATAAAGAAAATGTGTGGATTTTTTAATATAATGGAGTACTACTCTGCCATAAAGAAGGATGGGCTTGAGTCATTTCTAGCTAAATGGATGGACCTTGAGACCATACTCTTAAGTGAAATAAATGAGACACATGTGTTTAAATAGTACCTTGTTTCTCTGGTGTGAAAATCCAAAAGTGGAAATAAGAACTAAAATACATTACAGACACTGAGAAATGAGAAGAAATTGTTCAAACTTTGAATTGGAACAAGGCAAGAGGAAAGGAAAGATGGAACAAGAAAAAAGAGAGAGTACAAGGAAAAATGAAAAATATTTTATAAATAAGGAGGGAAAGAGGGGTTGAAAGAAGGGAGAGATGAGGGAAAAAAAGCAATGTACATCATGTACAGGTACAAATTACCTATGATGAATGTTATAAATAAAATGTACCAATAAATGCTTTTCTTGGAAAAAAAACCCCCTATGAAGCCAGAAAATGTGAAGCATGAAGCCAACATGAAGGCGTGGTGGTGCACACCTGCGATGCCACACTGAGAAGGCTGAACCTGGGCTACACAGTGAGTTCAAGACCAGCCTGCAATACTGAGTGAGGCCCGTGTCAAAACAGAAAGTCAAAAAACCAAACAGAAACCCAGCACAGCATGTTGTAGAGTTGGAATGGCCAGGTTAGAGTCTGAAGACACATGAGTTCCCAGAACAACTTTGCACCAGACCTTTCTTTTATTTTTCTTTTCTCTCTCTCTCTCTCTCTCTTTTTCTTGTCCTGGTACTGTAGATTAAACCTAGGGCCTCACACATACCAGGCAAGCACTCTAACACTGAGCTGTGTCTCTAATTCTTTTTCTTTTAAAACAGGCTGGCCTTGAACTTGGGATTTTCCTGCCTCTGCCTCCTAAATAACTGGGATTACAGGCCTATGCCACCCATCTGTCTATCTACACCTTTCTGTATTTACATAGGTAGGTCAAATTCAGTCTGTTGATCCAGGGATTTGTTGAGCAGGGCTGCCTCACACTTATCTTTGGAGAGATGCAGACTTGCCACATGAAAGAACAGCTCTTCTTCCATGGGGTTCTTTACTGCTGAGGAAAAACAACCCCCTAAAAACCAGTCCAGATCCCAGTCAGCACAGCTGGACAATGGTGGGTCCTGAGAGAACAAGCAGAGCTGAGCAGTGCTAGGCATCTCCCCGAAGGCCAGTCTGATGAGCAGAGGAGGGAGGTGGTGACAGTGACCCCCAGAGGACAGCCCTTCAGGGCCTTCAGCTGTCCCCAGGGACCTCACTGCAGTGCCTTTCTGGTCTCTCTCTGCCCAACCCCACCCACATTGCCAGTTCCCGCTGGACTTCTTCATCTCCTAAGGCCTCTTTCAATTTCTGAACCTGCACAGGATCCACAGAAGCTATGAGACTGGGAGCTTCTTGTGGCCAGGCCAGAGTGACCCACATCTTTGAGATGCAGAGACAGCCCAAAGGATGCTTTTTGCAGTCATTTAATGAACCCAACACTCACTAGTGAGCCAAAGTTGGAGGCCACCACATCTGCTTTTCCCTTTTATGCATGATGCAGATTCCCCATGTCCCTGAGAGCCCATGACACGGCCCATGCTATTCTGGGCACAAAGGATAGGTGCAAGCAAAGTCCTTGTGCTCGTGGAACTGACATGCTGAGCTGATCAGTGAGACAGATAATAAACTAGACTCAAGTGGTGTAAGTATCCTACAGACCAAAAGAGCTGGTAGAGTCAATAGGCTTGAAGAGAAATAAAAGAGAAATCCCTGCAGATATTTAAGGGAAGAGCATTCCACTGAGGAAGGAGGGCAGGGATCAACCACTGTGAAAGTCTGGAGCCAGAAAAAGAGGGAAGGATGATAGGTGAGAAGGAGCAGGGCAGAGACCAACCACACAGGGCTTTGTAGATGTCTTAGGTTTGTGGCTTTTGCTGAGAATGAGGTCGGAGCAAATGGAAAGTTTCAAGTAGAAGAGAAATGTGACTTCAGTCTCTCAGGGGTTAGTTACTCTGGATTGGGAATATCAGGGGCAGCGTGGGCAGGGAAAGAGAGACCAAGGAGGAAGCTGGGAAGATGCATGCTGCGGGGATCCAGGGGCAGGTGACGGTAGCCCAGATTGGACAATGGGGGTGACAAGTGGCCAGGTACTTTGAAGGCAGATAGGATAGGGTTGCTGATGGCTTGGATGAAGGATGTGAGCAAAGAGGAGAATCAAGGTTTCTGGCATAAGCAAGTGGCCCAGAAACATGGCAAAATGAGAAAGGCACCAGAAGAAGCGAGTTTATGAACATGGAAGAGTTGTTTCCCGAAATGAATGACAGGACTGTGGGGAAACAAATCATCTAGATTGCTAGCTAATGTCAATGGCTAATTCAGCAGGGAAGTTTTCTAGTGGGACAGGACAAAAAAAAAAATCGGCACCTTGACCAAAAATAGTGCTTGGCCATAGAAATATATAGACATGAATATTTATAGTTTTCTTTATGAAAAGCCACACAAGAAATAGCCCAAACATCTAATAAGAAGGGGGTAAACAAATGATGATCTAGCCATATGATGGAAAACTACTCAACAGGAAAAAGAGAATACTGATATGTGCGACAATCTGGATGATTTCAAATGTATTACACTAAACAAAAAACAGCCTTACACCGAAGAATACAAACCATATGATTTTTATATGAAGTTCATGAACAAGCAAAACTAAGCTGGGATCAGAAGAGTCATTACTTCTAGAAAGAAGAACAATTGACCAGGAGAGTTAGGGAAGGCTTTCTGGGGTGAAGAAAAGTTCTGTATTTTGCTTTGAGTGGAGCTTACACAAGTATATGAATGGGTGAGAAAGTTGACCTGAATCCTTAAGTTGTTTTTTTTTTTTTTTTAACTTCTCCACGGAGTCAACTCTTTTTTTTTTAATTGAAATCTTTATTAGTACATTGCATATACATGTCATGATTGCACTCAACAATGAGAATTTGTACCAGTATATGACACAGCTCAATTCTCATTTTTTCCCATACCCCACCCTACCAACCCCACTCCCTAAACTCTAATTTTTAAAAAAAGACAGCAGTGAAAAAGAAGGGACTCATGGAGATGGGCTGTGGCTTTAAACACTGCTCTCCTCATAAGAGATCCGAGTGCTGTGGAAGATCTTAGCACCTTTCTTCTTCTTTTCTTCCTTTTTTCCTTCTCTTTCTTCTGGCTGGTCCATATCTTCAATCCCTCCTCTCACTGAGAGAAGCCCACTCTTGTGATCACTTTCTCCACCAACGAGGGTGCAGTCCCAGAACCAAATCCAGCTTCTAGTTATGCCTCTACAGCTTTGAGTTTGAGGTCACAGAAGAATAAGCCAGCTAAAGCAGTGGCTGGCCACATTCCTCCAAGGTCAGGTCTTCTGATTAATCCTATAAGGCATCCTGTAATTGTCTAATAAATCCCTCTTCTGCTTAGGCCAGTCAAAATTCAGTTTCTGTGACTTGTGATCAGCTGCCCCAGTTGGTCAATATTACGTTGGAAGACCCCGGAGCTGAGTGTCAGAGAGATCTGGATGGTATCCTAACTTTACTCTGGCTTATCAAGTCCTAGACAGTCAGTGGGAGCTGGTGGCATGAGAGAGAGCCACTGGGGAGAGAGGTACCCTGGGGTGGCAGGAGAGCTGCAGAGGGCAGCTCCAGGGCAAGCTGCCCAGCCAAGAACCCTAGTTTTAGTCCTCTAGAGGGGAGCTGCGGATCACCACTTTTGCTGAATTTAGGGGCAAGACAGGGAAGTTTGTGGGATTGAACTGAGCCCATTGAACTGGATCCTCACAACCTGAGGTTAGGCAAGAGCAGCTTTCAAGGATTCTACCTAAAGAGAGTGTCACATGGATGTGCATAGCCTTAAAGCAGAATTTAAGGTGTGAGAGGCACTTTAAAGGTCACGTATGTGTAAGGACACGTGTGCACGCACGCACATACCGCACACACACACACACACACACACACACAGCTTTTCCTTTAGAATGAATGCAGAGCAAAGATGAGAGAGTGCCAGTGCAGCCCCACTGACAAGGAAGAAGCCAAAGTGAGAGCTGGCTGTGGCTCTCTCAGGTGTAGGGCCACTGTGAGGTCCAGCTAGGGTGAACCCCTGGGACTTGAGTGTATCGGTCAGCTAATGTAGTGTAACAAATCCCTCTGAAGTGTGGTAACTTAAGACAGTAAGCATCGATTGTTGTTCATAGTTTGGGTCTTCTGGGTAGCTTTTGTCTACATACAAGTCTATAGTCAGCTATGAATTGAGTAGGGATCTCTGCTGATCTTGGCTGGGCTGTTGGAACGTGAGGACATCAGCTAGGACTGGTCTAATATGTGAGTTGAGAAGTTTCTCTCTGCCTGGTATAGTCGCTTGCTCTCTAGTAGACTGGTCTGAGCTTGTTTGGATGGTGACGGCAGCATGTAAGAGACCAAGCAGAATCAGGAAGAGCCTCTTGAGGTCAGAACAAACAGCATTTCTGCCACCCTCCACTAGCCAAAGCAAGTCTCATGCCTAGATGAGATCCTAAGAGAGGGAGACTCCCCCTCTCATTGAGAGGAGCTCTACAACCACATCGTATAAGGTCTTGAGTCACAGAAGAACAGAGAAACAGGACCATTTTTGCAACCACTCTGCTACCCTGCGGTAGTAGTAACCCTGGCATAGAATCTGCCAAACTGCAAGTTTCCAAGCAAATCTAAACCACTGCTTAGAGGGTGGACTCTGCTCCAATACCCCACATGAGACCTCTCCCTGCCGGGAGTCAAGACCAGGGGAAAACAGGACATATCTTAGAAGCCCTGGAAGCCAGTCACTATCTCTGATGATGGGTGAGAACTGGACAGGCAGGAGGCCCGGGAAGAGGCAGGAATATGACACAGAGCCTGGCCTCTGTAGAGAGCAGGACCCATGCTCTGAGGCCAAGGAGCCAGATGCAGTCTCAACACCTCTGATTTCCTCTCTTCCCTTGTAGTTTCTCCTGGCCTTAAGCTCTCACCGTCCCCTGATTTTAATACACCATGACCTCTTGGGAGGCCTCCTTCAGCTTCATCACCATCTCTTCCCAAGTTAGCCCCACCTCCCTCTGGCTCTTCACAGCCCCTTCCTTCCACTCTGTCTTAGTCACTTTACTCATTGCTGGGACAACACCAAGTTAAAGCAGGAAAGGTTTACTTTGGTTCAGTCTGGGGAGGTTTCAGTCCCTGGTCAGTTGGCTCCAAGGCAGGGGGTGTGGCAGAGGGCCATCCAGTTCACAGCATGGCAGGCATTAGGCAGGAAGAGCAGCAAGCAGCAAGCCTCCCTTTCCCTCTGGTTTCATTTCAGGTTACAAAGCCCACCTCTAAGGTGGGACTTCCCATTACCCATACTCAGAACTATGCTAATCCAATCAGTGGTTTAATTTAGATGACACATTCATAATCCCAGTATTACACACCCTAGATCCAGCCAGCTCCAAAAAGCAGCCCCATGCACCTGTGAGGCTTTGGTGGCATCTAGATATAAGCCATAACATTCTATCCCTGACCCCCAAAAGACTCAATCATATAAAGCTTTATGAAAAGGTGGAGCCTAGTGAGAAGCTTTAGATCAGTGCAGATGCAGCCTTGAAAGGAAACACGTAGCCTAGTCTTTTCTTCTCTTGTCTTTCCCTTCTAACCCACTGTGAGGTGAGCAGCCTGCTCTACCCCATACTCCCACCATGACGTACTTCCTTGCCACAAGCCCACGGCAATGAGACCAAAGGACCATCGACTGAAAACTCCAAAACTTCAAGCCAAATAGTCCCTTCCTCCTTTAAACTGATTGATCCCCCGTAAGTGATTTGTTACTATCAGAGATTGATCAGTCCTCCAATCTGCCTAGAGAAGGGACTGGGAGAGCTAAAGAGAGAAAGACATTAAGAACATAATTTTGAAGTACATGGTGGGGGCTGGGAGGTCAGTGCCTGAGTGGACAAAGACGAAGACACCCGGAAGTAGCCATTATTTATTGTGTATACACAGTAGGAGGGAATATTGGGTGACTCAGAGGGTGGTAGAAATCCTACGCTGATAAAGGTCATGTTGATGAGGAAGGTGAGAAGGGCAAAGCATTCTTATAATAGAAGGTGGGACGGGATAGCAGGCTAATAAGGAATTTGTCCTTCTCCCAGGTGAAACTTTTCTCTTTTTTCCATTACTACTTAATCCTCAAAGAACCAAGATGTCCTCAACTCATGCCATCTCCCTCTTGAGCGTCACAGGATCACAGGACCACTGTGGCCTCAGCTTGTGACTGGATGCACCGAGTTATGTTTCCACATCCCATAGCTGGCTCACAGGCAAGGTGACACTGGGTCTTACTCAACCATAATCATAATTTAATGATGAAATGATTTTTCCACAAAATTATATTGAATGGTTCTCAACGGTCACAGTGCGAAGCTGGCCAACTCAGTGTCCCAGCTCCCTGGACTCACTCTCTCAGCTCTCGCTGGAGGTCCCGGATGTCTTCACAAGTGCACTCAGCCCTTTGTGTCAGGGCCTGCTCCTGGGGACAGGCTCAGAGCCCACCTTCATGAGGGCGGTCCTGCCGAGCTACTGGTCCTCAGGAAGGTCCACACCGCGTCTGACCTCTGCTTACATCATCTGGAAATGGTGGCGCTTTGGGCTTCTCATTCAGAAACCATCTCCATCCCTAAGCAATCAAGGAGGAAGACACTTTGAAGGCTGTGAATCCAACACTTGGGACTCTTCCACTTTGGCTGCGAAGGGCCCTTGACTGGAGGGCAGGGATGACACACAGATCTGTCTCAAGTGCCACTTCTGACTGACAAATAGAAGCTAGCTGGAGCGTGTGTTTGTGGGATTAGTGCTGCCCTATTTTGAGCACTGAAACGGATGAACGATGTCCTTACGTCCACCACGGTCACTCTATAGGCCACTTAGTTCTTTCTGGTGAAGTAAGTGAAATTTCTCCTCAGCATTCCTTTCTCACTGAGGCTCTCTCTGCCTCTTGCTGAACAACTGACTTGCATCACACCAGACAGCAAGCTCGGACAGTCAGGCCATCCATTCTACGCATGTGAAAGCTGAGGCTCTGAATACCAAAGTGCCTTTCCCAGCAGTGGAATTTATAGGGACAGAAGCTTTTGATGAAGTCTGTCTGAAGCCGAAACCCTGAGCCTAACACTTTCATGAAAAGGCAGCAGCAAAGAATTAGCAAGCAAACAACACATCTCTTTTTGTAAAGGAAGAAGACTTAGGCAACCAGTACCTCGCATCCTTGGTTATCTTCTCCAACCAGAAGCAGATGGCTCTTTGGGGACCAGTGAGGGGGTCCATCCCCACCCCATAGCCACCTCAGCCATTCTGCTGCCAGCCCTGAGCTCCACCCTCCCTCATGCTGGCGTCACTGACTCGCTGTCCTTGAGTGTCTGGAGGCCACCTGGGAAAGCCAGGAATGAATTTTAACCAAAGCAGGCATGACTGGAACACTTCCAAACCTCCAAGTTACAGCAAATCCAAGCTCTGCAGGACAGTGACTCAACCTTTCCACAGCAAGGGCTGCCATGTGAGCCGTGGACCACAGCCTTGGCCCCGGTCCGCTGATTAGCAGCCTCCTGCCAGCTGGGTTTGGCCTGCACTCTCTCCCAGCCATCTCCCAGCTAGGGCCTTCCTGTTGTCATACACAGGACTCCTGCTGACCTGGACAGCCTGCTGCGAGATGCCTCAGGGAGGGACTCGTAGTCCCCAGTGTTTCCCACTCGATGCCTGGTACTGACTCCGAGCCTGTGGCCAGTGCTGTGTTCTGTGGAATGAGGCAGCTTCAAGAGACAAACCAATCTGATGAAGATCTTCCTGAAGGCTAGGACCACACCCTCTCCTCTGCTGAGAACTCAAGGAAATGTTCACTGTGGTCACCCTGTCACCTAGCTATGGACCATGCAAGGCCTTGATGGGTTGCTTAAAGCCACTAGGCCTGGGTTCCAGTTCCTCACCAACAGAGGTCTTTGATCCATTTCCTAGACTCAGACCCTGAGATAAGGACTCACAGGCACATGGTTTACAAGGCATGATCTTAAGAGAGGAAGAGAAGAACAGAGAACAGGACAGAGAAGATATCAAGCAGGGATATAACCTCAGCTCTCACCTGGCTGCACCTGACCCACAGAGACCTCTGGGGTGTGAACGGCCCAGGGTCACTGCCCTGAGGGGTAACAGGCACCTGTGTCAGTCAGTCATCACCCCCCAGAGGATGGAGACTGGGATAGGAGAAGGTAGGAGTTCAGACCATCTCTGTGGCCTTTGAGATGGTCTCAGTTGTAAGCTATGGCCTCTTCACTGGCAGAAATGGGAAAAAGCGTGCTGGCCAGGGGCTAACATCAGCCCCGGGTAAGCTTCATTTGATGATGGACTCCTGTCTGGTGAGTAAGATGCTTAACCATCCAGGTGTATTGGGTTGGTTCACCTGGGTCAGGTCACTGCAGCACTAAGATAGGGCCCGAAGCACAGCTGGGGCCTCAGTAACTGGGAGCTCCTATTGCTTGGTGAGGTTCAATGCAGAGATTTATTTTTCCATGCCACCTTACTTTGGCCACAGTGCCCAGATGTTTGCTCAAACACTACTCTGGATGTCTTGTAAGGCTGTTTCTAGAGGAGATTAACATTTAATTGTAGACTTTAGTAAAGCTGACTGCACTCCATAATGTGGCTGGGCCCCATCCAATCAGCTGGAGCTTTGCATAGAACAAGACTTGGGTCAAGCAAGAAGGAATTTTGCCAGCAGGAAGACTTCAGACTGGAACCGAACACTGGCATCTCCCCAGGTCTCCAGCCTGCTCACCTATCTTGCAGATTTAGGACTATCAGCCACTGTAATTATGGAGAGGCTAAGAAGGGAGGCTATACAGCTGCATCATGTACATTATGCATTACATATTGCCTCTATTTACACTTAGAGGTAAGTGCTTCTCACAACCACCCTGGCAGTGGGGAATATACCCATTTTACAGATGAGGAAACTGGAGAGCATAAGGTACTACCTCATTTTCACAGGGATGAGCACTACAGTGAAGGTAGACCTTCCCTAGTCATGTGTTATCCTGTCCTAGGAAGGCACATAATCTACCAACAGTGCCCCAGAAGGAGGTTCCCAAGGAGCACACTCGACAGTGTGTGCACAGAACTATGTGGGCCACTCAAGTGCTGAGCCCCGGAGTGGCCCAGAGCTCAGCAAAACTCAGCAGTCAGCCCTCCTGTTCACACACAAAATTCCTGGGACTGTGTGAGAGGGAGTCAAACCCTGGCCATGCAAAGGACTGAATTCCTTTTAAATTTTCCTAATTAAGGTGTAATTATTTTTAGTACTATAAAGTTAAGTATGTGCAGCTGGGTTGCCTGTGTAACCCTACTACTTGTGAAGCTGAGGCAGGAGGGCTGCAAGTTTGAAGCCAGCATGCGCAGTTCTGAGCTCCTGCTTTAAGGTAAAAAAGCAGGGGGTGCAGCTCAGTGTTACAGCTTTTTGCCTAACATACAGAAGGCCCTGGGTTCAATCCCCGGACCTGCAAAAAAGATAAAAAGTAACCCATATCCCCACTAGATACAGAATCAAGCACATCCCGAAGATTCCCTTCCTCTTCCCCCTCAGTACCTCCCTCCCATACTATTTCAATGTCTATCAGCTTAGTTTTGCCTCTTCTTGAACTTTTTCCTTTTTTAACCTGTTTCCCTGGAACTGAACTTCTTATAAATAGAATTGCACAGCCCAAACTCTTCCATTCATTGTTGCTGCTTGTATCAGCGGCTTGCCTGGTTAAGGTTGAGATATTTTCTGCCCATGAATATGCTAGTTTGTGGATTCTCCCGTCCATGGACTCTGAGTTGTGCTCACCTTGAGACTATTCAAAATAAAGTCTAGTACAGTTTTTTCTTAAGATTATATTTAATTGGAGTTTATTAGATTTTATGTAAGTGGAATTGCTGAGTCATACGTAAAGTGGGTGTTTGGGGTTGAACTATGTCCCCTAAAAAGATGAAGCCTCAATCCCTGGTACCTATGAACACGGTTTTTTTTTGGAAATGGGGTCTTTGTAACGGTGATTAAGTTAAGAAGATGTCAGCAGTGCGGGCTCCGATCCAGTATGACCAGGAGAGGGGATCTGGACCCAGACACGTCTGGGGAAGAGCCACGAAGACAAGTTGCAGCAGAACAGCACCACGTGGACAACAGAGCCAGACCCTGCACCGTGCAGTTCCAAGCCAGCGACCTCCCCAGGGTTGCCAGTGACCATGGAAACTCAGAAAGATCATGGAGTGGATTCTCTCTTAGAGCCCAGGACAGGATGTGGCCCCCCCATTACCTTGGTCTAGGACTTTAGCTTCCAGAACTGTAAGAGGATATGTTCCTATCATTTGTGGGCATCTTGTGTGTGGTTCCCGGGGAAATGAATACAGTTTAGTAGTGACGGCCCAACAGTTTTCCCTGAAGGCTAATGCTTTTTTAAAGACAGTCTTACTATACAGTTCAGGATGCTCTTGAACTCACTATGTGGCCCAGGTGGGTCTTGAACTGCCAGCGATCCTCCTGCCTCAGCCTCCCCAAATGCTGAGATTACAAGGCATGAAGGTTAGATGTGGGAAACTGGTGGTCACACCCTGTGCTGTCTCAGAGCTCTTCTCTAGGTTAAATCTTCCTAACTCAGCACCACTGCCATAAACTGGCAGGCTCAGAGAGGATAAGTAACTGGCCCAGTGTCACACAGCCAGAAAGTGACAGGGCCAAGATTTGAACACAAATGCACTGATCTAAAAAGCCCAGGATTTTTGTAATACTTTGGCCCTGAAGGAAACCCCACCTGTCATCACCGGCTCAGGCAGCTTTGGGCTGCTCCCCAGCTCCATCCTGCTGGCGCACCTCAGGTTTCAGGCTGAGTCATCGCAGCTGACTTTATGAGACCGCTAATGGGCCAACTACCAGATAACCTGATTATGCAGAAAGCCACATGTGAAACTCCCGCCCTAATAATCACATCATTTATAAGGAAATGAGTCTACCTTCTTCTCAGTCTTTGGCTGCCTGCCCTTCAAGAGGCTCAGTGGAGATTTTCCAGCCAGGCCAAAACAGAGAAGTGCCTTGCGTCCCCTCCGGGCCAGGCCTCCCTGCCTCCTCATTCCCCATGGGGACCAGGAGAGGCTGGGAAGGAGACTTGATAGGAGAGCCAAGGACATCGGAAGCCGAGGGCAAGGAGGGCGGGGGAGGGGAGCAGAGGCAGGGAGGGACTGGGCCATCAGCCTTACTCCTCTGAAGCTGGGACCAATGCAAAACCCAGGGACAGAGAGGACAGGAGCCACTGCCAGCCAGGGCACCAGCTGTCCACTCTCCTCCGTCTCTTCTTGCTCTGGGGTGAGGCTCCTTGTTTTTCTCTGATTCTCCTTGATCCTTGTCTTTATCGCTGTTTCTTTTACATTCCTCCCCACTCAGTGCACCTCTGAAGAATTTCTTTTTTTTCCCTGGTACTGAGGATTGAACTCAGGACCTTGTATGTATGTATTTATTTATTTATTTATTTATTTTTAGGGTTTTTTTGAGACAGGGTCTCACTTTGTAGCTCAGGCTGGCCCTGAGCTCAGCCTCCAACTCACATCACAGCAATCCTCCTGCCTCTGCCTCCTGAGTGCTGGGATTACAGGCATGGGCCACCACGCCCAGCACTGTTGCTGCTGGGTGTGAGTCTCCATGCCCAGTATGGTATGTGGTTACCGGGGATCGAACCCAGGTCCTTGCGCTTGCAAGACAGGCGCCAGAACCACTGAGCTAAATCCCCAGCCCCAGGACCTTGTATTTATGAGGCAGAAGCAGTACCTTAGAGCTAAATCCCCAAGCCAAACATTTTTTGCAGAACCAGGGATGGAACTCAGAACCCTGTTTGCCAGGCAGGCGTGGCACCATGGAGCTACATCCCAGGCCCCTTAAGCATCTCTTGTGTGTCCGGCATGGTGCAGGGAGCACAGAACAGAGGGTTACCACACAGGCCCAGCCTCCTGGGGCCTCCAGTGGAGTTCTTCATCTTCCTTTTCTTCCTAATGCTGATGCTTCCTGAGATGTAGTGGGCTGTGCTCCCCTCCTCTTTCTGCAGTCTCTCCCACAGCAGTATCTATCTCGCTCTCTCTCCACCCGCTCCGCCCATGCTGGAAATGGAGCCCAGGGCCAGGCCGGGCTACACACACACTCTATCACCGAGCTGTGTCCCAACACCTTCCCCACAATAACTTCACCTGTTCAAGAGACTTCACTCTGGCTGCTCCCAGCATCCCTCTTTGGAACCAGCCAGTTCCTACTGTCTCCCGAAGACAAATATTTTCTGTTTTGCTTTCTGTTTCTGGGAGTGGGGTGTGAACAGATAAGTGAATTCTCTGTCTCCCAGCTTCACTGTTCTCCTGGATAAGAATAGTGCTCCTACTGTAACAAAAAAGTAAGGAAACAAATTTTATGTATATGGGGGGGTGGTAGGGTGGGTAGGGCTATGGGAAAAAAATGAGAATTAAGTTGTGTCTTATACTGGTACAAATCCCCATTATGGAGTGCAATCATGATGTGTATATTTAATGTACCAGTAAAGATTAAAAAAAAAAAAGAATAGTGCTCCTAATTGCCTGGCTCCGTCCCATCGTATCTTCACAGCAGCCTCAGTTCTGCAGCCTGGCGCTGTGATTTGCGCACCCTCTTCTCCCACAGTCCTTGCCCGGTTCCCTAGGTTGGGCATCTCCCCGCTTACTGACTTTTCTGCCTGTGGCTTGCTTTGGAAAATGCGATGTGGGTGGAGGTCAGGTACCTGCTTTGAGCCCAAGACTTATGAAGGTACCGTGTGTTTTGCTTGCCATTCTTACACGTTTCTGACCTCTACCATAAAAAGAACACACCCTGGAAATTTGCTGGCACAGACCAAGGAGCAGAATGAACCCAACAGGCAGCCCGGAGCCCAGCCCGGCGCAACACAGCCAACCCCGGGGAACAAAGTCTGAGGATTTATGGTGGAGACTCTCGAGCAGGCGCTTTGTCGTTGTTGTACAGCATTAGGGCAGCAACTGCTGACTGAAGTGATTGGCGTTTCTCACTTTACACACAAGGAAACCGAGCTCTGCAGGGGCGAGGTAATGTGTCCAGGATCACACAGCTCGTGAGACACAGAACTGGATATAAATAGAAGCAACCTGGCTGCAGTCTCATTACTCTCCACTGACTCACACCCAGAATTAGTGCTTTCAAACATGCTCATACACTTTATTAGACATGTGTGTCCAGTGTGTGTGTGTGTGTGTGTGTATGTCTGTGTGTACACACACACACACGTGTACACTCACATATACACATACATAAATAGATAATATACAAATATATAAATTCATAATGTGTGCTGTCATTATTTTATATATTTTTAAACTGTCTATAAATGGCAACATTATATATATTATTCTGTAGCATGATTTTTTTTCACTCAACATTATGGTATTAGAGTCACCTCTGACTACATCCAAAACTTGTTTATTTACCTGTTGTCTTCCATTTTATGAATGTATCCAACTTCCTATCAGGCAGATCTTCCCTCCTTTCCAGTTTTTGCTCTTTTCAACTGCATTACAATGAACATTTGGGCGCTTGTTCCCTCATGTACATCAGTGTCTCCGGCCTATGTGTGAAGTGGAATTGCTGGGTCGTAGAGGAGGTGAGCAGTAGGGGAAGAGGACCGGCTAGTCCACCTCCTCGCTCTGGTGGACTGGTCCTCACACAGACCCTCTTAGAGTTGGCACACCTCTGGCCAGCCACAGTGTGCTTGCTGCCCATAGCTCCTGGGTGCCCCCGGGAGAGTTCCCCATGGATGCATTTAGTCCAGGTCTATAGCTGATCACTTGCTATGTAGTTCAATCTGGCCTTGAACTCTCAAAAATCCTCCTGCCTCAGTCTCTTAAGTGATAGGATTACAGGCCTGAACCATCATGCATTTTCTTTTAGTTGGACCCAAAGGATGGGGGGGGGGGAGGTAGGTTAGGTGTGATGGCTCATGCTTGCCACTCAAGAGGCAGAAGCAGGAGGATTTCTGTGAGTTCAAGGCTAGCCTGGGCTACATAGTGAGTTCAGGGCCAGCCTGAACTACACAGAGAGACCCTGTCTCAAAAAACTCAACAACAACAACAATAACAACAAAGGGTAGAAGCAAAGAAAGTCCCCACTTCCTCTAGCTTAGGTCCTCCCAATGAGGAACAAAAAAAGACAGCTGGGGAAAGAGGAGGAAGGAGGAAAAGAGGGAAGGGCTCCTAGAAGGAGAGAGTAGGGTGCAGTCTTTCACAGCCTCTGCCCTGTGCAGGTGTGCTGGAGGGTGAGCTCTGGCCAGCGTCCCTCAGCAGGTGAGAGGATACTGGACACCTTACATGGACCCTGCTGTGAGGAGCTAACGTTGCCTCCATCACCCCCCCCCATCCACTCACTTGCTCGCTGGCTCGCTCCTCTATCCTCCTCCCCCCGCCACACCCTATTCTCTGACTGTTCACTTACCTGTCTGTAATGCACCGGCACCTCCAGGGTGGGGATACTGCCCCTGGCACGGTAGCAGCTCAGCACTTAGTGAATGAATTGATGGGTGACTCTCAGTGTGTACATATAGAACGTTTGTAATCGGGGACAAAAGGTTTTAGGGGAGCTCTACATTTATAATTGTTCCCCAGCTGCTTACCAATCCCTGCCCTTATGTTCTTTGCCACAGCCCATTTCCCATAATAAACCTAGTTTCTCTTTCTTTTCCTCTCCCTGCTCATGGTGTTTCTCTGCAGTCCCCACCCTCTGGTCAGCATGGAGTTCTGGGTCACACTCCCTTCCTCTCTTTTTACTTCCTGTGCACATTCTTGGCAGCCAGTCCAGCCCTTCTCTGTAAAATCTACGGGTTCCGCCCTCGCTCTGCCTTGCTGCAACCCCACCCACCTGTCTTCTTACTGTTCCTCACATTCCTGCCAAGCTGCTGCCGCTGTCGACCACGTCTTACTTCCTCCTCCTCTCTCTCCCAGACACATAGGCACACATGCACACACAGGCACACACACACTTGTGCACACTGTGACCACTAAGATATGGATATTTCTGCCTCTGTGTGTTTTTCAACTTTAATATCCTGGTCCCTTTTACCACTAACCCCCTCTCTCCCAACACCAGTCTCTTCTGGGCAAGTGTGGCCAGCTCAGACCCTCTCATTCTGTACCTTTGGCCACAGATGTTGTGGCCAACAGAATAATGATGCTTCGAGATGTCCACATCATAATGTCTGGAGCCTGTGGAAATACTGTCTTGCACAACAAAGAGATTTTGCCTTTTGATATGGCTAAGGATGTTGGAGGGGAAATTTTTGTATATAGTACAGGTTAGTTCAAGGCAGTCACATAGTCTGTTAGTCAGCTGTCTGTCACTGAGACAGACAGAATATCCAAGATAATCAACTGACCAAGCAAAAGGTTTATTTTGGCTTACAGCTGTGGTTTTTACCCACCTTCGCTTGGCCCTGCTGCTGTGGGTCGGCAGTGGCACAGCTCATCATGCTGGGAACATGTGGTAGAGGAGGCCTGTGCCCTAGAGGGCATCCAAGGAGCCAGATGTCTCCAACTTCTTCCAGTCAGACCCCACCTCCTAAAGGTTACCACCTCCCAAGGATGCCACAAGCTGCGACGAAGTCGCTGGGGGACACTCAGCACAGCCATAATAGTCACTGTGAAAAGAGAAAGAGGCGGCAGAGACAGAGAAGGAGATGTGGTGGCAAACTAAAATAGGTCTGGGGGATGGGAAGGGAAGGAAAGGCGAGGGAAGGGATAGGAAGACCTGAGACACCTGCGAGATTGTAACAAGTGCTCTGACATTCCATAGCAGAAGGGGAAAGTATTGAAGAAACAATGGTTAAAGTCAAATTTAGCATTAAGTGAAATAAATAAATAAATCTGCACATTCAAGATGCTGAGCAGTCTAAACCTAATAAACCCAAAGTAATGAACATCAAGACTTACCACAGTCAAGCATTAAAAACTAAAGATATATAAAAGAACAGGGTGTTAGGCTGGGGATTTAACTCAGTGGTTCTGTCATCTGCCTGGCAAGTGCAAGGACCGGAGTTCAATCCCCAATACCACATAGCACAATGTTGGGTGTGATGGCTCACACCTATAATCCCAGCACTCGGGAGGCAGAGGCAGGAAGATTGCTGTGAGTTCAAGGCTGGCCTGGGCTATATAGTAAGTTCAGGGCCAGCCTGAACTACAAAGCAAGACCTTGTCTAATAAAAACAGAATGGGGTGTAGTAGCACAAACCTGTAATTCCACCTACTGAAGAAACTGAGGAAGGAGGATCACAACTTCAAGGCCAGTCGACATCACCTAGCAAAACCTTACTTTTTTTTTCTTTTTTTTTTTTGAGTCAGGGTCTCACTTTGTAGTTCAGGCTACCCTGAACTCATTTATAGCCCAGGCCAGCCTTGAATTTAAGGCAGTACTCCTACCTCTGCCTCCCAAGTGCTTAGATCACAAATGTGAGCCGCCCCTCCCAGCAATGTGCTATGTGGTTATCAAGTGTTGTGTTTATAGGTGTGAACCACCACTTCCCGCACCGTGGTATGTGGTTACCTGGGATTGAACTCAGGACCTTGCGCTTGCCAGGCTGGTGATGGAACCACTGAGCTCAATCTCCAACTGGCAAAACTCTATCTTGGTTAAAAACTGAAAGGGGCTGAGGATATATTTTAGCATTCTCTGGGTTCAATCCATAAGTGCATACACACCCATACACACATGCTCAAATCTTGAATAGAGAAATGATACATTACCTATAAAGGAAAAACCATTAGAACGAACAATTATGGATTTCCTATCAGGAACTCTAGTGACTAAAAGGAAGTAGAGGATGTAGAGTGACTCCTTCCTTTTCTTTTTTTATTTTTTGAGATAGGGTATTGCTGTGTAACTCAGGCTAGTCTTGAATTCATATGTAACACAGGATGGCCTCAAACTTAAGGAGATCCTCCTGCCTCAGCTCCCAAGTACTGGGATTGCAGGTAGGTGCCACCACTCCCAGCAGCAGTGGGAGATACTTTAAGTGCTAGAAGAAAAAAATTTCAACCCAGAATTTTTAATTCTAGCATGGCAGTGTATGCTTGTAATCCCATCATTCTGGGAGGCTGAGGCACATAGATCAAAAGTTTGAGGGCCGGGGATTTAGCTGAGTGGTTCTGGCGCCTGTCTTGCAAGTACAAGGACCTGGATTCTATCCCCAGTAAGCACATACAGTGCCAGGTGTGGAGACTCATGCCCAGCAGCAATCAGAACCACACACTACAGTGCCGGGTGTGGTGACTCACACCTGTAATCCTAGCACTTGGGAGGCCGAGGCAGGAGTATTGCTGTGAGTTCAAGGCTGAGCTCAGGGCCAGCCTGAACTACAAAAATGAATCCTTCTCTCAAAAAAAAAAAATAAAGTTTGAGCCACACTTGAGCAACTTAGAGGCCTAGTAAAACACTTAAGTGGAGGGCTAGAGTTGTAGCTCAATATTAAGGTCCTGGGTTCAACTTTCACTACCACACACACATATACACACAAAAGACTTTAAGCTGGGTGTGGTGATGAAAGACTCAAGCGACCCCATTTTTGAGAAATGGACCCCATTTTAGAATAAAGTAATTAAATGTAAACGTCTGTTCCAGAAAGGGCCACATAACCAGATTATAGGCTACAGTTCCAGGAGCCCTAGGACAAGGTAAACCAATGAGATAAGCTGTTGAAAGATCTAAATGACTCCATTTTAGAAAATTGGTCCCATTTTAAAATAAAGTGGCTGGGTCATGAGCTCAGTGTCACCAGCTTAATCTGGGAAGGGCCACATGACTGGGTCATGAACTGAAGGCCAAGAAGAGCTCAGATCCAGGAGGGGCCATATGATTGAGTCATGAGCTCAGTTACTTTGACCATCCGACCCACGCCCCAGGGTAATTAACAATATCCCCCTAGAAAAAGCCAACCACTAAGTACAAGGTCAAGATGTCCTTTCCAACGATAGTTGAAACAACCCAACCGTTAGAGGTTTGACCTGATGGGTCCGGCCAATCAGGTTTAAACACCCAGTGCTTGCCTGATGTCAACTAATCATGTAAACCATCTAGTTGAACACTCCCCCAACTTTACTATAACCTCAATAAAAACCGTGGCAAACTAGCACTCCGCACTCTCAATTCCAATCTGCTGTGTTGGTGACGGTTGAGAGTCCCAGCTCGAGCTTGTAATAACCACCCTCATGTGCCTTACATCGGTCTCGGCTCCCTTGTGGTCATTGGGGGACTCAAAATCTGGGCACAACAATGGCTCACCTCTATGATCCCAGCATTCTGGAGGCAGAGGCAGGAAGATTATGAGTTTGAGGCTAGCCTATGCTACATAGTGAGTTCAGGGCCAGTCTGAACTACAAAGCAAGACCCTGTCTCAAAAAAATTAAAAAAAAAAAAAAATGAAGAGGCAACCAAGTGTATTTGTTGCTAGAAACCCTGGTCTAAAACATATCCTGGAATTTCCAAGGAAAATTTTCTAAAGAGAAAGAAAAGAATAAAAGAAGAAATCTTAGAACATCAGGAAAGGAGAAAAAACAAAAGATAAAAAGCTGGGTAAATACAAAGAACAACAACAATAATGCCCGACATAGGGGTGTGAGTTCAAGGTCAGCCACCCTTGCCTACGTAGTTGAGTGCAAAGTCAATCTGAGTTGTACAGCAAGAGCTTGTCTAAAAAAAAAATAATTACATACGTATATAACTTCTCTTGAGTTTATGACTGAAGCAAAAATTATCTAATGCTGTTCTCAACTGAGTTGTAGAACAAAATATATGCAGAAAGCAGTATTTCAATATATCTCAAAATATATGCAGAAGCAACATTTAAGACAATAATATTATAAATGATGGATAGCAAAAGGACCTCGGTAAGATGTGTATGCTTCACTCAAACTGGTAAAATGGTGATGCCCATAGACTGTGATAATGGATGAAAGAGAAAGAGAAATGGAGAGAGGCCGAGAGCAAATACAATAAAAGTTACACAAAGATACACATACAAAATCTTACAGGTATGTCAGTGGAATGCTTACAGTGTTCAAATAATTTACAAAATGATAAGAAAAAGAACAAATAAGAGCCAGGTGTGGTGGCTCACATCTGTAATCCTAGCACTCGGGAGGCAGAGGCAGGAGGATCGCTGTGATGTGAGTTTGAAGCTGAGCTCAGGGCCAGCCTGAACTAGAAAGCGAGACCCTGTCTCAAAAAAAAAAGTAGGGCTATGGGAAAAAATGAGAATTAAGTTGTGTCATATACTGGTACAAATTCTCATTGTTGAGTGCAATCATGATGTGTATATGTAATGTACCAATAAAGATTTTTAAAAAATAATTATATATACCAATCACAACACTGAGATTGGCATAGTGGATTAAAAGTACGCCATAATTATATGCTGTTAATAAGAAATTCATTTCAAATACAATGATATTGGCAGGGTGAACATAAAAGGATGGAAAAGACACATTATGTGGATATTAGTTACACAAAAGCATAAATGGCTATGTTACTCTCGGATAAAGTAAACTTCAAAGCAAAGAATCTTACTCTGAACAAAGAAAATTACATAAAGATAAAAGGACCTATGAGTGAGGCATATTGGCAAATACATAATCTTAGTGACATAGGAAGTTGAAGCAGAGGATTGTGAATTAGAGGTCACCTTAAGGAGCATAGTCAGTCCCTCTCTCAAAAAAAGAAAGAAAAAAGAAAAAGAAAAACATCAGGCCATGATGGTGCACACTTGTAGCCCCCGCACTTGGTAGGCAGAGGCAGGAGGATCATTGCAAGTTAAAGGCCAGCCTGGGCTACATGATGAATTCAAGACCAGCCTGAACTATTTAGTGAGAACTTGTCTCAACAGACCCTGGCCAAAAACAAAACATCAACAACAATAAAGTAAATTAAAAATAGAAGAGAACTATCTCAACTTAATTTTTATTTTGAGACAGGGTCTTGCTTTTGTGGTTTAGGCTGGCCCTGAGCTCAGCCTCAAATCACAATCCTCCTGCCTCTGCTCCCGAGTGCTGGGATTACAGGCGTGAGCCACCACGCCCGGCACTGTGGTATGTGGTACTGGTTGCTGCTGGGTGTGGGTCTCCACGCCCAGTATTGTTATGTGGTTACCGGGGAATCGAACCCGGGCCCCTGCGCTTGCAAGACAGGCGCCGGAACCACTGAGCTAACTCCCCGGCCCCTCAACTTAATTTTTAAAAGGATTTTAAAAACTTGTAACTATCATTGTACGTTGACAAAACACCCTAAATTTTTTCTGCTTAAAATCAAAGACAAAGCGAAGACATCTACTCTTTCAAAGTACTAGTGAAAATTCTGGCCAGTGCAATAATACATGAAAAATGAAAATAAATTGCAAAAGAGGAGATAAAACTGTTATTATTTGCAGATGACATGCTGGTCTACATGGAAAATCTGCAGAAAATCTTGGCAGTGAGGAAAACTCTCAGTTTAAAAATCACAATACATAGATTAGCCCACACTATACAATAGCATTGAACCTGTAATAACTGTTAGAAAAAAAAAAAGACAATAATGGACAATAATATCTATAATCACTCCAAAAAGGAAGGCTAGGAATAAATCCAACAAGTCATGTACTGAATCTGTATACTAAAATTACGAACACTGGTGAAAGCAATTAAAAAAGATCAAAATAAGTGGAAAAACATGTCATACTTATGGTTTGGAGGAGTTCCCACATAAAAAGATACCAGTTTTCCAAAATTTATCTCTGAAACTTAATGTAATTCTTATCAGAATTCCAGAAAGGGTTTTGTAGACATATGCGAGTTTATTAAACATATATACACATAAAAAACTTTAAATCCCAAACCTTAGAATTGATGAATTATATACAAGAGGAACAAAATGATAAGATTCACTCTCCAATTTCATGGATTATTATATAGCTACAGTCAGCAAGAGGGTGTGATATTGGCAAAAAGACAGACACACAGATCAGTGGACAGAACAGACAACCCAGAAACATCAACATAGATATGCCCGACTGATGTTTTTTCTCCTTTAATAATTGATATTAAATCCAGGGAGGACAGAGACACATGCCTAGCCCTTTTGATTTTATATTTTGACTCAGAATCGCACTGAGTTCCCCAGATTGGCCTTGAATTTGGAATCATCTTGCCTCTGCCTTCTGTGTAGCTGAGATTACAGTTGTGTGCCACTGTTTGCCTGGCTGACTTTTGATAAAGTGCAAAACTATCCAACAGGGAAAGGATAACCTTTGCAGAGCAACTGGATATCCAAGGACAGGAAAAAACAAATTTTGAAAAAACTTCAATTTAATCACCCAAAATGAATTATAGACTAGAATATATAATACAAAAATTTTGAGGCAAAAATCATCAAAACCTAGGACTAGGAAAAGAGTTATTAGATTTAACACCAAAATCACAGTGTATGAAAAGAAAATTTGAGAGACAAAACTTTTTCAAAATTAAAATTTCTGACGGGCCTGGGGGCTCACGCCTGTAATCTCAGCACTTGGGAGGCAGAGGCAGGAGGATTGCTGTGAGTTCGTGATGAGCACAGGGCCAGCCTGAACTATAAAAGTGAGACCCTGCCTCAAAAATAAATAAATAAATAAATAAAATTCCTGCTGTGTGAATGACTCGTTAAGAGAATGAAAGGAAGAAAATATCTGCAAACCACGGACATCACAAAAGTCTAGTGCCAGTGTGTGGAACCCCGACTCATGGCCTGTGGGCTGCCTGTGGCTCTGCAAAGCTGCTAAGGCAGCCCTACAATGAGTGTAACACTATTGTGTAATTTTTTTTGGGGGGAGGCATCTTTTTGTTGTGGTGGTTTTTAACGGTCTCACTATCCAGGATGGTCTTTAAAAAGCCCAGGCTAGGATGGAGTTTGTAGTCCTTCTGCCTCAGCCTCCCAAGTGCTAGGATTACACACACACAGGTCCCCAAATACGGCCTGATGTGTGATGTTTAGAGATATGTTTGTGACTCAGTTGTGCAGTGCTGGAGGACAAACTGCAGAGTTCACAATGGAATAGTTCTTAAGGAAGGGCTCGGTGCCGTGCCGACCCCACTGTGTGTCCTCCCCGTAAACCACAAATTCAAGACCCGCGTGGTCTGCTATCTCGGGTGCTTGTGCGACTGAAGAAGTCAAATGCAGCTGTTCCCAGCGATACTGTTCCTACCTACCTGTGTGTGGGCCTGTGGAGACAGGTGTTCACTGCCATTGAACAAGCATGTAAGTTTTCTTATTTAATTATTAACCTCAGGCAGCCACTTCCCCTGAACCAGACATTGCTGTATTAGTTTCACAAAAACACAATCAAATATTCCATTAGTTCTATGTTTGTTTTGTTCTCCTTTTTAAAGATTATGATGAAAAATATTTTTTAGAAAGCCTGGCAAGTGCAAGGTCCTGAGTTCTACTCTCAGTACCACAAATTAAAAAAAAAAAAAGTTTTCTCACTAGTATATATTAAATATATGATATGTTTAAAAAAAATTTTTTTTTAGTTTTTTTGAGACAGGGTCTTACTTTGCAGTTTAGGCTGGCGCTGAACTCACTCTGAGCACAGGCCAGCCTCGAAAGCACAGCAATCCTCCTGCTTCTGCCTCCCTAGTGTTGGGGTGATAGGGTTGAGCCACCATGCTTGGCACTGTGATATGTGGTACTGGGCATGGAACTTGGAACCTTGCGCTTACCAGGCAGACACGGGAACCACTGAGCTAAATCCCAGGCCCCAGGCCCCAGTATATGTTTTATATATGGCTAAAACAATTCCTCTTCATTCAGTGCAGCCCAACCAGGGCAAAAGATTGGACAGTCATGAAATATCTAGAGTATGTAAAGAATTCTTAGAACTGTGATAACAAACAAAACTCCCATGAATAATTCAATTAGAAGATAGATAAAAGATAAGACCAGGAGTTGTACCAGAGAGGATACACAGATGGCAAATAAAGATATGAAAAACTATTTGACATCATTAGCCATTGGGAGGTTATAAAGTAAAATCACAATGAGACATTGCTAGGCATCTATCAGAATAATTAAACAGAAAGTTGTGACAACATGAAATACTGATAAAAATGCAAGAAAAGTAGATTGCTTATATAGTACTAGTGGAAATAGTACAGAAACTCTGGAAAACAATTTGGCAATTTCTTATGAAACTAAACATGCAAATTTCCATGTAACTCAGCAATTGCACTCTTGGGCTTTTATCCCAGAGAAATTATATTATTCACAAGAAAACCTACACACAAATGTTCATCAGTGTATTGACTATTCATAACATTCAAATCAGAAACAAAGCAGCTGTCCTTCAAATTTTAAACAGTGTAACATCCTCATCACAGAATATTATGCAGCAACAAAAAGGAACCAATTATGGATAAATGTAACAACTTAGATGAACATGGAAGGAAGTGTGTGCGTGAACCAATCAATCCCCAAAGTTTACATACTGCATGATTTTATTTATATTAATTGTTTTGTGTGCTGGGAGTTGAACTCAGGGACTCACGATTGCCAGGCAGATATTGTACCACTGAGCTACATTCCTGACCCTTCATTTATAATAATGTTTAGTTTAGTTTAGTTTAGTTTAGTTGTTTAGTTAGTTTCATTTAGTTTCGTTTCGTTTAGTTTTGTTTCGTTTTGTTTTGTTTTGTGGTACCAGGGATCAAACTCAAGCCCTTGTGCTTGCAAGGTAAGTGCAATACATTTGAGCTAAATCCCTGCCTATATTAATTTTTGAAGTGGCAAAATTACACAGATAGTGAACCTATTAATAGAAGGTTGTTAGGGTTACCACCCTATAAAAGGGTCCCTAAACTGCTAAAATGGCTTCCAAAATGATTTCTTTTCCCATGGGCACCAAAGGGCAGCCTATCAGCAAAGTCCCTAACCTGCCACCCAGAGCAAGCCAGTCTCAATGCCCCACAATGCTCTCCCTCCCCACGTCCCCAGAAGAACCCCACTCCCCTTCCCAGTGTCCTCTTGCCATTGTTTCAGACAGCCCAGAGCTTCTCACTTGTATTAAAGCCTTGCCATGGGTGTTCCTGTTTCCATCATTTTTCTTTCAGGGTTAGCAATGAAGATGTGAGGGAGAGCTGGTGTAATTACAAAAGAGCAGCACAGAGATCTCTCAGTAACTGAGTTGTTCTTTATCCCCACTGCAGTGATAATTGGTTGAATCTACATTTGTCATAAATTGCATAGAACTAAACAAACACACACACACACACACACACACACACACACACACACACACACATACACACTGCCTGTAAAGCAAGTGACAATGGAATAAGGTTAGTACATTGTACCAGTGTCAGTTTCCTGGCCATAATATTATGTTAGCATAATGCAAGATGTTACCATTGCAGGTGAAGGGTACACAGTGTTGTTTTATATTATTTCTTACAACTTTGTATGAATCTATAATCATCGCAGAAAATAAAGGCTAATTTTCTTTTTTTCTTTGATACAAGGTCTCACTTTGTAGTTCAGGCTGGTCCTGAATTCACTATGTAGCCTAGGCTAGCTTCAAACTCACAGCAATCCTCCTGCCTCTGCCTCCCAAGTGCTGGGATTGTAGGTGTGAGCCACTACACCTGGCATTGTTGTATGTGGTTACTGGGGATCAAACTTGGGACCTTGCACTTGCCAGGCAGGCCCTGGAACCACTGAGCTAAATCCCTGGTCCATAAAGGCTAATTTAAAAAAAAAAATCATTAGAAAGAAACCCAGAGGAGGGTAGATGTAGACAGTATGTTTGGGTCAATGAATCTCAGAGCAAGTATTCATCTACACTTTCACTAGAAAAAAATTCCCCAACAGAATAGTGAGGAGAGACACATGACATTTGGTGCCTAAGAAAAGGAGTTCTGTGTGTTGTCTTGTTCCTTTGTGAAACTCACACAGGTTTGGGAACCTTAGCATGGGAATAAGACTCTTAGATAGAGAAGGCTGCGTGCACATGCAACAGATGGAGCCAGCGTTTCCAGGACTCCCAACAGCCAGCAAGTGTGGAGGTGATCAAATGAGCTGCACGGCTGACGACAACTTACCAATGTGAACTGTCCAGGACAGTCCAAGTCCTCCGGGCCTATCAAGAGCTTGTGAATTCACTGTGCACCAAGGGGGACACAGGATTCGCTGAGACAGCAGTTCCCCAAGGAGTTGGGTAATCAGGGGTAAGGACTGGGCTACCCGGGACTCGTGTGAACTGCCCGCCACAGATGAGATGGGAAGGACACATTTCACATGACCCTGGTATGCCCAGCGATGATACACACCAGAGTCCATGTCCAGTGCTTTGGAATCCTGCGGGCCTCTCAGAAATGGGAAAATACTCTTCACTTTAATTAAGGCAAGAGCCACTCAGAATGGAGCTCACAGTAGAAGCCAAATTTAGGTTATAAAAATTTAAAGATTTCTTGCCCATTTGCATTTTTCTGCGAACAGGTATGTACATCTATTACTCTAATAATCTGCTGAACAGAAGTAGCTAAGGGTTTCTTTCTAAGTAATACAAGCCTGCAATATTGTCGATAGGAAAAAAGCTGCTGTTCATGCTGAGGAAGAGATAGAAGGGTCTCGGTGGGAGGTATGGCTGTTTCTTGGTGGCTCCGGTCCCATTTAGGTCAAGGGTCTGCCCTCTTGAAAGGGCCGCCTACCCCCCAGGCGGAGTCCTTACTCTGAGCTCTTGCAAGGAGACTCCAGGTTTGCCTTGGCTGCCCTCTCCGGCCCCTCCCCCTGGAGCTCCCCATGGTCTGCCTGCAGCTGCTTTGTCATCTATATGGGGTTTCACTGTCTCACTGTGGGAGCAAGAAGTACACAGCTGAGGCTGTTTGTGCCTCACACATCCCTTGGCATTCATTTCTCCACCCTGTAACTATTCACTGTGAATCCCGTACCTTTCCACCTGAAGATTTCACTTCTGACCACAGCAACACGCTTGGTCGGTGTACAGAAGTGTCGGACAGTTAAGGCTGATGAACAGGAAGTTAATGGATACTTGTAAATACCCCAGCTGCTTAGTCTGTGGAGACACAGAGGTCTGATGTTACTGTTCTGCGCCCAGAGTTCCCAGGAGACTGAGCTCCTTTTCCACAGTGGTAACTCACTCTGCATCACTCCCTATGTGGGCTTCTTTCTCTTCTCTGTCTCACTTCTTCCAAGTTCTGCTAACTGCGGCTTCTTAGGATCACCTCCCACACAGACTACATGGCAGGGAATTCTTGTCTCAGCATCTGCTTTGCGGGGGACTGAAAACTAGACCAGTGCTGACTTCTGGCTTGGATGCCAAGGCGAATGCCCAGTGTCAAATGAAGGAAGACAAAAGGTTTCCTACTTCATGTTTATGTTTATATGACATTCCAGAGAAGGCAAAACTACAGGGATGAAGAAGAGGTCAGTGGGTTGTCAGGAATTCAGGGGAGCACCAGCAGTTGATTACAATCAGAGAGCATGAGGGAACAGTTTGGGTGACAGGACTTCTGTACGTGACTGTTGAGGTGGTTACAGAACTCTACTACAGAGCTGTGTCCTGCAAATTATACACTTACTACAAGTGCAGAGAGCCTTGAAGACACAGGGTACCCAGTCATCTGGATGTTGTGAGATTGATCCCGAGATTGATGGAAGGCAAAGGATTTGTCCAAGTCCCATAACTTCTTTCAGGATACAGCCAGAACTAGAACCTAAGACTTGATGATATCAAGCAGCTCTTTACAACAGTAACCGGAGAAGAGTAACTGGAACAATCTTTTTGCCTCTACTAAAGACTGGTTTTAAGGATAGCGATCATCTTGGTGATGACCCTCAAGTATGTCTCTTGGGTCTTCTCCCACTCTCCTAGGTTTGCCCTATATTAGTCTCACAAAAATTCCTATCCCTCTTCCCTATACTGGATCCCCCATTTCCTGTATCTTCTGTCTTTATCTTTGCCTAGCTTTTTTTTGTTTTGGTAGAGCACATCCTTCAGTTACTTCCTAGAAAATGAAGCATTGTATTACACATATGTAATTTTTTCCCTTCTATTCATATCTCAACTGATAATTTCACGAGGTGTAGAATTCTAGGTGAGAAATAATTTTTCCTTCATAATCCAAAGCTATTACTACTCAAATAGCTCACTTTCCAATGTTGCTCAAATGGTTCCAGTGAACAGAAGCCTGAAGCCATTCTGATTCTTTGACTTGCTTTTTGAGATAAGAGACTCCCTATGTAATTCAAACCAACCTTGAATTCACTATGTAACCCAGGATGGCTTCAAATACAGCTATACTCCCGCACCAGCCACCAAATTGCTGAGATTACAGGTGTGCAACCCCCATCCCCGACCCATTCTGATTCTTGAGATTTGGCCTATGACCTTTTTTAAAATTGAAGCTGCGAAATCTTCATTTTGTCCTCAGTGTTCTGAACTTTCATAATTATGTAGTTTGATTGGGCCTATTTTTACCCATTGAATTTGGCATATGGTGAGTCCTTATAACTGGCAACTTACGTTTCTCAATTTGGAAAATTTGTCTTAAGATGTCTCATTATTTTATATTCTCCCTTTCTGGAAGGCACTTACTTAGATGATAAACTTTCTGGACTATACCTCCTCCATTCCTCATCTTTTATTTCCTGTCTTTCATCATATATCTTTTGATCCTGTTGACTGTGAGATATCCCAGACTTTTTCCCAAAAATCTTCTACTGAGTTTTTCTTTTTTGTTACTGTATGTATGCACATGCATGCATATGTTTATTTTAAAGCACTTTTTATTCACTGTCTTAAAATAGTATCTTATTCTTTTTTCATGTGTGTAATATCATCTAAGTCTTGATATCTTTCAAGTTACTTTTTTTGTTTATTTTGTTAGATTTATTATTGTCGTTGTTTGTTCTCCATCTTCCTTATTAGCAGGTTTTACAAAGAAAACTGGAAATCTATCCAATCTATAGATTTTAACTATAAATCTGATTGCTAATGGGTCAGAGCTGCCTCTTTCTCTAGGAACTTTCTGCCAGGAAATGCCTTGCTTGGGTGGTTGTAGCCTCCTCTTTGGCACCTAGAGCTAATGACTGACCAATATGTGTGTAGAGACAATCGCCTTCTTGCTCCAAGCTATAGTGTGGAGCCATTTCCACTCCACATCTGATCTTCCCTGTGGGATATGATCAAGGCTGGATTCTACTCAAGACCATCTTTTTTAGTCTTCTTTCCCTGCTCTTCTGGGAGTTTCTCTGAGAGTCCACCCTCAGTAAATCACATGCACCTGAATCCCCATCTCAGCCTCTGTTTCTAGAGAATCTACGATATCATCATTGGTTGTCTTGATTAAGGGTAAAGGCCTTTCAAACTTAGTGCAAAGCTTTGAAAGCAGGAGCTGGGTTTGTCCACACAGACAGTAACTACAGGGAAGACACGGGTAATCATTTATTGAAATCTCTAATGCTAATATCCTTAGTTCTTTCCTTTTTGGCTGTTCAGAATTCCAAAAGAAGAGAGATAAGTGTAGCCACTAGTAATTTGGGAAATGAGCAAGGAAAACATTGAGGATCCCAGCATGAAATGAGGAAATAATTCATTTGATATCCTTGTTCTTTACTTGGTACCTTTGCCTTCAGCTGTGCCTGGTGCCGCTAGTTTAGGGACCTTCTCTTTTACCCTCTCCAGAGACTAAATCTCCAGCCCTGCCCCTGAGAGGAAAGCCTCTCACCTGAGTGGTGAGAGATGGGAACTAGCACTTTAACTTTTTTTTGGCATCAAGGATCAAACTCAGGACCTCACACCTGCAGGCAGGCGCTGTGCTCCTGAGCTACACCACCTGCCCAAGACTACGTTTTTCCCAGCCACCTTTCACCAAGTTCTTTCTCCTGCTTTGTCCGGCTCAGTTCTAGAAGTATCTAAGACTGTTAATGACTTTTTAAATTTTTTCATTTCTTTTTTGGGATGTTGTCATGAAAATAGGACTTTTCTTAACTTTCTGTATGTGTGTGTGTGTGTGTGTGTGTGTGTGTGTGTGTGTGTGATATTTCTTTCTTTCTTTTTTTTTAGGTTTTTTTCAGACAGGGTCTCACTTTGTAGTTCAGGCTGGCCCTGAGCTCAGCCTCAAACTCACATCATAGCAATCCTCCTGCCTCTGCCTCCCGAGTGCTAGGATTACAGGCGTGACCCACCACGCCCAGCACCGTGGTAGGTGGTACTGGTTGCTGCTGGGCGTGAGTCTCCACACCCAGTATTGTATGTGGTTACCGGGAATCAAACCTGGGCCCTTGCGCTTGCAAGACAGGCACCGAATCACTAAGCTAAATCCCCGGCCCTGGTGTTCTTTTTTGAGCTTCTAAGTCAATTACCATACATCCTTCTGTTTTCCAGCTTCTAAAATTGTTTTGTTGTTTGTTACTTTTTTTGTCTCTTCATTTCTTTTATCTTTATCAGTTCATATCTTTGTACAAATCTCCTTGGAGTAGTTTTTTAGTGGGATTCAGGAGGAGAAAAAGTAGATGTCTGGATTTAATTCATCATCCTAATCTTAAAAAGAAAAAATGCAGTGGTTCTAGGAAGACATATTCTCCCAGCATACCCAGACAGACAAGTACAAAACACTAAGTCATGGAGCCAAAGAATCCCGCTCCATGACAGACTCCAACTTTCTTCCCTGAGGCATTAGATGGACCAACTTCTGGAGGACAGAGGGGGCTAAGTCCCAATTATAACCATGTAGGTTGGAAGGGCAAAAAGTCAAGATAACCAGAGAAACCTACCCAAAGGAGGTACTGCCCAAGCCAGA
>PVIR01006747.1:52635-64486 GCA_004026965.1 Petromus typicus | reverse complement strand
GAGACTGGATAAAAAAGCTGTGGTTCTTCTACAGAATGGAGTACTACTCTGCCATAAAAAATGATAAGTTTGAATCATTTCTACTTAAATGGACATACCTTGAGGATATCCTCATAAGTGAAATAAATAGGGCACAGATAGGTACGTATCGCATCTTTTCTCTGGTATGAGAAAATGAAGATGTAAATGAGTCCTAGCATTGTATGTTATATATTGTGAAATAGAAAATGTTCAATGTAAAATAAGGTGAAAGGGGACAATGTTGAGATTGTAACAAAAAAGTAAGGAAACAAATTTTATGTATATGGGGGGGCGGTAGGGTGGGTAGGGCTATGGGAAAAATGAGAATTAAGTTGTGTCCTATACTGGTACAAATCCCCATTATGGAGTGCAATCATGATGTGTATATTTAATGTACCAATAAAGATTTTTAAAAAACCAATAGTAACATTAAAAAAAAAAAGAAATCAACCAACAATAAATGCTGAGAAAAAAGGGAATCCTCTTCCACTGTTGGTGGAAGTGCAGATGGCTGCAATCACTGTAGAAATCAGTGTGGGTATTCCTGAAAAACTTAAACTAGGGGTTCCATTTGATCCAAGTATTATTCTCTTTCTGGGTATCTTTGCAAAATAATTAAAAACATCATACCATAGAGATAGATAGATAGATAGATAGAGAGAGAGAGAGAGATGTGTGTGTGTGTGTGTGTGTGTGTGTGTGTGTGTGTATCCATGTTTGTTTCTTATAACACAGTTTGTAATAGCCAAATGTTGGAAGCAGCCTAAATGACCCTCAGCTGGTGAACTCTCACCTGTCTATACAATGGAACAGTACTCAGCCATAAAGATAGATAAACTTGGGACATGTCTAGTCTAAGTAAATAGAGGTACCTTGAAACTGTACTCTTAAGTGAAATAAGTCAAACATATATGTAAACACCGTATGGTCTCTCTGGTGTGAAAACGGAAAATGTAAACAGGGACAGAAAAAAGATACAAATTATAAATGATGCATATGATTATGATCATAATGTGTACCTAAAATTTACTAATAAACTTAATAAAGGAAAAAAAATTATAGTAGATAGTGTGAAATAGCAAGAAATCATTCAAAAGGAAAGGGAAACTGTGAGGGGGAAGGGAAAGGAAGGAAGAGAAAAGAAAAAAATGAGAAAATAATGAAAAATGGAAACAGGTTTTGTGAATAGAGTGCAAGAAGAGTTTGAGGGTGGAGAGAAGAATGGAGGAAAAAATTGTTATGATGAATGTGCATTATGTATATTTAAATTTTACCAATAAAATTAATAAACCATGCAATCCTCGCTTAATTGCTAGAAAAAAGTTTCATAAAGGCAGAGACATCAGAAATCTTTTCCACTTCCCCTTGAAGATTTTTTAGTTATGTTCTAACTTAAACTACAGTTAACCAACGTCTGCAAGAGCAATTTGTACTGAGACCAACACAAAGCTAACAGGATGCATAGTCAGTGGTTCTTTGTGGGCCACTTGGGTGCCAGTGTCATGGTGAGTGTCTGTAGCCAAGAGCTTTCTTGTGATAATATTTGTCTTGTTTTGTGTCCCTTATAGCTTAGTCCCTTATAGCTATAGTTCCCTCTATTTTCTTCTTCTTATACTTTAGTATGAATTAATCCAACATATTAATGTGTATACCTAATCACATGGTTTACTGCTTACTGAGCCAGGGGTGGAAATCTCAGTTTTGACTTACAGAGTCTCTCTCCATTCCACACTGTTATACCTTCTAGAATATCCTGGATAAGGATTTTTTTTTAGAACAGAGCCACAGGTGATACATTATTTAAGTGTCACACTTGTGCATAGCTGGAAAAAATATATTACCTATGAAAAAGTAATGAATGAAACTATTTTCAGGCTATTCCCAAGGTAATCTACAGAACTAATAGCAAGACGGCAGGCTCAGATAAAGGCTGCCAGATGGTAGGCAACAGCATACAACAAAGAAATAATATACTGTGTCTTGTAAATCTTTTGGGCCATAGTAATACTTGTGTGATGGTATTTCTCTTTTTTCTCCTTGCTCTTATCCTTGACTTCTCAGGGGTATTGCAATTCATAACTTTTGCTCTGACAAAAATACATTTGTGGGGTATGTGTGTGAGTTTGTGTGTGTATTTGTGTGGTGTGTTTGTGTGTATGGTTGTGTGTGTATGTGTGCTGTGTGTGTGTGTGTGTGTATGTGTGAGGATTGGCAATAACGACCTAAATTTATTAGCTATGATTTCCTTGAAATGATTTTTCATGCACACAAATTTCTCTGATCTGACATCTCTGATGTATCATTAACTATGGACCCATCTCTACTTCCAGAGGCTCTGCTTCTTTCTTCAGCTGTATGACTTTAATGGAGCCATATTGTTGTTTATTTTGTTATAACAAAAATGAGCTACTTGATAATGTGTGGTCACACCAGTTATACACACTGCTTGGTTGATATGCATATTACTCTTTGGGAAGATATTTAACATTTGGTAATTTAGAATGTAAAAGCAATTCATCAAGCACATTTGTTTTCAGTCTTTTTTTTTTTCCAAAACCCTAAGTGAGAGAAGATAGAAAACTCAAATATATTATGGACATTGTGTGCATTCTGACCTAGTTTATTAAATAAGAAATAGCTACTTTTGAAATCCTAGAACATTCAAAGAGTTAACATTATGAATTTTGCTTTTCTTTGGATACTCTTTAAAAAACAGTATATGGGAGATCACAGACTAACAAAAGTAACAGATGTTGGAAACTTCACAGTCTAGAGAAGGAAAATTAATTTTTAAGAAGTAGAGTTTTTAATGTGCTTGACAAAGCAGAATAAAAATATTTGCATTGTCTTCAATCAATTTATATGCTTAACCATTCGTTTTTCCTCCCATTCTGAACATTGGCTATTTAGTAGGAGCCCACATAGTGGAAGAAGGGTCAAGAGATGCTGGTATGTTTGGCATCCAATCTCCTGTGAGCCAGGAATTTTGTCTTCAGGGCTAACTTGGAGCTTTTTTACTTCTTTCCCTATAACTGGAATCTCTTTTTTGTTTTCCACCTGACTCAAACCTTGCACCTCACTTCTCCAGAGCCTCAGTACTACAATCTTTTTTTTTTTTTTTTTTTTTTTTTTTTAGGCAAGGTCTCACTTTTTTTGTTCAGGCTGGCCCTGAGCTCAGTCTTGAACTCACAGCAATCCTCCTGCCTCTGCCTCCAGAGTGCTGGGATTATAGGCATGAGCCACCTTGCCTGACATTGTTATATGTGGTACTGATTATTGATGGGCATGAGTCTCCATGCAGGGCATTGTTGTAGGTGGTTACCAGGGATTGAACCTGGGTCCTTGCACTTGCAAGGTGGATGCTGGAACCACTGAGCTAAATCCCAGGCCCTACAATCTTCTTTTATCTTTAATAAATTATGTAGTATTGTGAAATAATGTAGGATTGGAGACAAAGGGGAAATTTTTTTTAAAAAATTCAGATCTTTATTGGTACATTCTGAATGCACATCATCACCACATTCAACATTGAGAGTTTGTACCAGAATACATGACTTGATTCTCATTTTTCCCCTTCCCCCACCCACCCTGCAACCCCCCACCTCCTATATACATGTTTTGTTTCCTTCTTTTATTATTACTATCACATTCTTTTCCCCCTCATTATTTACCTCTACATCCTTTTTAATTTTTAAAAAATTTATATCCAAGTATGGATCTACTTCTAAAACTGTTTTTATCTTTTGCTTAGAGATGATGATGATGAAAGCTTGTATTTTGGAAATGGCTCTGTTTAAGCCATAAATTTTCATCTATTCACTCATTCCAGTAGCAAGAATTAAGGTGAAATCTAAGCATGGGGATGCTTTCTAAACATCTCATGAATAGGACACATGAGAAAGCACCACAGGACCTCTGCTAGAAAAATACCGATTTACACTGCATTCTGGCTCCATCTCTTGTGCTTAGCTCTCTGCCCTATATGTGAAAACTCAGAGCATTTCTCTGTTCCTCTTTCCTTCTTTATTGCCTTGGTCAAGGGAATTGAATTTTTTTCTCATATTTTAAGCAAGTCTCATTACTTAAGCTAATTGCTATACTATTTTGTGAGCAAGCTCTTCTGTTTCCGTGGCCACATTTCCTTATGCTTATCAGCAAATTCTAACTGCAGGTATTTTTAGTAGATGATAATTCACTTTTTCTTCACATACTGCAATGTCTCTCTTGTGGCATTCTTCAGAAAATTTTGCTGGAGCAACCTGAAAACAACTGTTTATCCTGATGAAAATCTTTATAGTTAGACTAATAAGTTTAAATAATTTTATTAAACATATGGTGCTCATGAAACAAAAGTTGAGGGTTCATTTAAGAACAGAAGCTTTTAATTTTCACATGGATAAACTGTTCTGGAGCAAATATCAAGCTGACACTCAATGTCTTCTTCAGCTCTTTCTTCTTCTCTCACGCTATGCTTTTAACCCACATGGATCACAAGGAACTCAATAGATTGCAGGTGATAGCAGGGAGCGTACAAGGACTCTGTTAAATGAAAAATAAATGTTAAAGTACGGCTCCATCTAATTGTGTTCAATGATGTTCCATTTTTAAACATTAACAAAATATGATGCATGAGGCAGGAGCATGTATATTAGCTACATGCCCCCTCCCCTGATAATTTCCTTTGAAAAGAATTGTAAGGCTTAACTGAAAATGATGGCTTTGGTCTCTAGCTGGAGCGCTCTGAACCTGCCCTATCTTACCTGACTTTTTGACTGCTTCATTTTTATTTCTGGTGAGTGCACCAAATACAAAAGCAAATTGTTTAGCTCACAAATTATGTCCAGGCCCTTTGCCACTTGTGCATTCATTTATAGCAATGTTTGCAATACTATTTGATCTTAAGCACTCAGCAGAAAATAGAGGCATAGGGAGCTAGAATATTACCTCTACAACTGTAAACAAACAAGAATTAAAGTGACCTTCTGCATCAGATTTTTCTGTCCTTCTTTAAAGAAGGGATACACAGAGGTGTTAAGTTGATTTATGTTAAGTTAAAGCTATTTCAGTAAAGCGATGACCTTGTACCAATAAATGTTTAAGTATCTAGTTCTTCTGGGATCTGTGAAAAAATACCATTCTTAAAATAACACACATTGTTGAGAACTTTAGGTTGAGTGTGAATGTATGGTTTTTAAACAACATTTACATTCAAGGAACTAAGTAGGCGATTATAGGTTTATTTGAACCTTTACTGACAACTTTAATGACATCAAAAATGAGTTTAAAAAGCAATGATAGAGTATAAGATAAGTTGTATATTTTTTCTCATAGTAAGCTAATTAAAACCCTATAAGAGGACTGAGTAGAAGTTAAGAAAGTGACTTCCACTCCTGCTTTTCTTCATAACAGTACCTTGGTTACTGTCCCATATGGAGGGAACTAATTGTCCCCGGATGTTCTTGACTACAAAGTAAAAGTGAAGGAAAAATGATGGGCAAGATCTTTTCAAGTTCTAAAAATTCTAGACTTTTGTGTTAAAAAATTTTTAAATAACTCGTAATTCAAATGTATATATGATAACATTTTCATTATGAGAAATATAACTGTAGGTAACAGTAATATGTAAAAGCATAAAGATCATATAGCTACTATAATTAGTTATTATAATTTAACCTTAACCTAGAAAGTAAAATAAATGTTTCAAAGTTCTATGTTATCAATATTTATTTTAAATAGCAGAAAATTTTAGCAAATGAGTTACAGGAGTTATTCTCCTTCGGCACTGTATATAACATCTTATTTTATCAAAAGCTACCTGATTGATTTTTTTCTAGGAAATAAATTGCTGTAATTGACCTATTTTTGATATACCCTAAATTTCTGAGAATAGATGTACACCTAAAATAATAAATTAGTGTGGAAGAAATTGATACAAAGGGAGGTAGCATTTCATATATGATGAAAGTTATTCCAAATTCAGCTTTTATAAGTAACATGTTAAATAGGGCTCAGATAACTTATTGATTTTATTATAGTTCTTTTTTTATTTTAGTTTTTTGAAAAGTTTTGAGTTTTTTATTCATTATTCAAACCAGAAATTAAAGGTTGTAAGCTGAAATCATGACTTCTAACAAAAATTTTCCAATAAATATTCATTGAAGAAACAGCTTTGAGGTCACAGCCATATTGGTTTCATGAGATAAAACAAGTGATACTGGTTTTGAAATAAACTTCAGTTAAACCACAGTGATTAGAGCAGCATAGTATAAACGGAGTTTTGTATCATCATCTCTCGTCTCCACAGCAGCATGTAGTGCATGCCCGGCCCCCATCTGTGCATGGCACTGTGCCCAACAGACCCACTTCTTTCCTCTCCACTCAAAGTAGGAGGTCACAGACATGGTCAAGTTGTTGAAAGAGGCCAGGAGAGGTGAAGGCAAGCAGGGAACTACACTCACTACTCTTCAGCTCCATCATGAATCCCACCTATAAGACCCTGGAGTGCTTTGTCTGACGACTCTCTTCATCTGGCTCATCGGCACCCCGATACTCCACACGCGGAACCCCTGACCCCGCGTTAGCTCTCTCAGTACACCGAGATCAGTGAAGGCAGGCGCTTCATGCAGGCTCTGTGGGGTTGGGGAAACGTGAACTTAAGCCTTTCACAGTGCTGCCCTAGAATAAAAGTCAAAAGTTAAGTTCTTGGCACCTTTCTGGGCTTTGTGAGAAGAAAAGTTACAAAATCTGAAAAATTCACTTTCTAGAGAAAACAAGTTGTGAAATAGCCACTTCCGTGTAAAAGATCTAAAAGAGCCTTGGAATCTCCAGCTGAGCTGACAGGGAAGGGTTTCACTTTCACAGCTAATCAGTGAATAATGGAGAAGGTAACTGTTTCTTCAAATGCAAAAACAGCGTTGAGAGATTTTAAGGAACACAAAATATCAAGGAAACATAACATGTAAAAAGAACTCAAAAAAATTCCGGTAAAAGACACAACAATATTGGTGATCCATAAGTTGCCTGGCAATTTGACTTCAATATGAATCCTTTAATGAAACTTAAAGAGATGCACTGCTCCACAGATAAACAGCACAACCAAACAAGAAATACAATGTATGCACAAAATAAGAACTTCAGTGAAGAAACTGAGATTATAAAAGCAACCAAACAAATATGTTGGGCTCAAGAATATAATAAGTGAAATAAAAAATGCACTAAAGATTATGAAGAGCAGATTCAGTGCAGCAGCGGAAACAAAACTCTGTAAAGTTGAGACACACCACTTGAAATATCTGATAAGAGGAAAAAAGAATAGAAAAACAAAAGAATAAGCCTACCGGATTTACAATGCTTTATTTAAGAAAGCAAACATTTACTCTCTAGTATTACTAGAAATAAGAGAGAAAAAGACAGAATGGTTATTTTTTAATAGCAAAACATTTATTGGTACATTGTAGGCATACATAATGAAAGCACTTATCATAGATAATCTGAGAAAGAGGGGAAAACCAGAATGATTAATTTAAAAAATAATGGTCTGAAATCTTGAGGAGAGATGAATTTCCAAGTATACAAAAAATCTACAGACAGGTCAGTGGGAAAGCACTTGCTCAGCATTTGCAAGGCCCTCAGTTTCAATCCCCAGCTTCACGGGTAAACAAACAAAACCTCTCCAAACATGTTCAATCCAAAGAATACCTTGTAATATTACTGAGGATAATCAATGATGAAAATAAATGTGAAAGTAACAAGAGAAAATGTGCCTATCACATGCAAGGGAATGGATGGGGCTCATTAGATCATTTAGCAAAACTCTTGGAGGTATAAAACAGTAGGATACTTTATTGAATGTACTGGAGAAATTGCCAAATAAGAAAACTTACTTCATGCCCATTTCATCTTTCACAGGCAGTAGCCACAGAAAAGTCATGTGACCTGTGACCAAAAAGCTATAGGGGCAGTGTTTTCCATGCTGAGGGGCACAAAATCCACTGCCTTGTGCATGTGATGCCAGATATGTAGCCATAAGATTTAATGTCTATCCCATTGGGTCTTTGATTGTCTTAGCCTGTTTTCTGTTTTGTACTTCCCCATTCCTACCTTTCAATGGGAATGCAGGTTCTGTGCCTTCCTCACCATCTTGTGATGTAAGTAGATAGTTTGTTTTGATTTTAAAGGCTCGCAGTGAGGGGAGTTTGCTTTGAGTCTCTGTGAGACTTTGGACTTTAAATAGATGTTGAAACAAATAATGGAATAGCTGCAAGCACAAATACTGACTACTGTGAATAGTTATATGGTGACAAATTTGTTGGCCTATATGAAGTAGATACCTTTCTGCCAATAGACTATAAAGACTGACTCATGCTGAAATTGAAAAATCTAAGGACTCAAGAGCAAGTTATGAGTTTGAGTCTTTCATAAAAAATTTCCCAAGAAAGAAAGTGAAGACATGACAGCTCCACTGTGAATTATGCTGACCATTTCAACAATTAGCAGCAATCCTTCTCAAATTTTTCTAAAAATATCCCCACCTTATTTGTAAAGTATGATGGTCATTAATCATATATTGCTGCTGGTTGTAATTGGTGAATCATTTTCTTTTAAATAATTTATTCCTGGAGCTGGGGATTTAGCCCAGTGGTTCCAGCACCTGCCTTGCAAGCACAAGGGTCTGGGTTCGATCCCTAGGTAACCACGTACCATACTGGGCGTGGAGACTCACGCCCCAGCAGCAATCAGTACCACATACCAGAGTGCCGGGCGTGGTGGCTCACGCCTGTAATCCCAGCACTCGGGAGACAGAGGCAGGAGGATTGCTGTGATGTGAGTTTGAGGCTGAGCTCAGGGCCAGCCTGAACTACAAAGCAAGACCCTGTCTCAAAAAAAAAAAAAAAAAAAAAAAAATTCCTGTACAATTCATATTGCCAGAGCTATTCCAAGGTGTAAGCCCAAGAAAACATCATGTACTCTGGTGTGGGTAGAGTACTGCAATGAATGAGAAGTATGAAGTTATCATTTTCAAAGCTGATGTCACAGTGGCTTATGGGAGATTTCAGTTTCATCCTTTCGTATGAATTCTTGAATGTGAAATTTCCTACTTTTAAACTTAAAAGGAAGCTAATGCTTTCTGTTACAAATTTATTTCTTAGTCATTAATTATATTTAAATTATGAAATGGAAAGTGTGTAAAGCATTCTCACTGATAATAGTAAGAAATATATGACATTGTAAATGCCTCATTTTTAAAAAGTGTTTTAATTACTTTATACTAAGAGCCTGTGGTTTTTTTTTTTAACTTTTAATGCACCTTAACATTGGAGAGTAATAAAAAGGGGATAGTTGATAAATTTCATATAATCTTTTATTGTCTAGTTCAAAGTAGTAATTTGTTAGTGTTTCATTTTGTATAGTAATTATATTAATTAAACAGAAACACTAAATACAAATACAGATATCTTAATGTGTAGGAAAAGGGAAATAAAGTTTGCATTTCTATAGTCAACTAGAATGTTTTTGTTTGCTATAACTATCGAGAAAATAGGCTCATAAATTCTAAGAGATTGTTCTCCATCCACTAATTCTCAGTATATAAGTATAATCAAAGTTGAGTTTGAAGCTCTCCAGTTTATGTTAATGAACATTCTTATAATGGCTGCCAGGAGGACAGCTTTTACGAGAATTATCTTTCGTGAGTCCTCCTCATTAAGAGGTAAGGTCTTACTAAAGTGAATAATTATCCTTCATTGCAGAAGCACAATGTCAACTGTAATGAGTAGGTTTCTTAATATTTCTTTTCAGGGATCTCTAGTCCTTCATCTGGAGCTATTAACTTAGTGACAGCCAATAATTATTTTAATTTGCCCCAGTGCTGAAATACACAGATGGCTTTCTTCCCTTGTGGTGCAAGGAGCACTTCTAAATTTCTGAGCGATCTCTGTCACTCCTCAAAGACTTTCCTCACAGCAATGACATTTGGCCTAATAATTTATTCTCTCAGTTACAAGACCTCCCTGCTGTGGTTCTCATAGGGAAGATCCTGTTGACTCAGAGCCACAGCTACCAACATCTGCTGTCAATATTTTGCTTGAAGGATCCCAAGTTCTGTAAATAAATCACACCCCCTGCATTTCCTGTTTTAACATTATTTTTCTGAAAATAATGTCAAACATTTATGAAAGTGGAAAGAGATACATGTCTCAAATTTATTAATGGGAAACCGTTAAAGATAGAATAAAAGGGGAAATAGTAATAAAGTGTTACAAAACAATAAAAATAAGCTCATTTTGATTAATGAATGACTCAATTATAACAGCAAGTAGAAGAAATGTACCAAAATAATAGCAATCATTAGTTTCAGATGTGGCCTCTTTATTCCTCAGGTTCTACATTTTGTGAACATTATGAAAATGTATCAGTCAGATAAAGGATTTAACATGATAAAATAATAGTTATATAGAAAACACTGCAAAAGATATATGAGAAATATCTTTGAAAAAATAAGCTTGCTATAATTTTCTATGGCATACATCAGTTATCTACAATTTAGTATTCATTGAACAGTAATAATTATTTACAAGAATATTTTTCCTTTATGGTTTCAACTCTTATGTTTTTCATTCCTTTTTTTTTAGTTTCCTCCTTTTGCTTTGCCCTATATATCTGAATCTTTGATCAGAAGTTGTAAAGGAAAAATGTAAATGGGAAATCTCTGTTGGGAGGCAGCACACTGACTAAGATCAGAGTTTTCAGACTTTTTGTTCTTAGGACACATTTACGTTCTTAAAAAATCATCATGAACTCTGAAACTACTTTTCTTCATGTTGACCATACTGTACATGTCAACATTTGTCATGCTAGAAAATAAATCTTAAACACTTAAAATATAATTTCACCTGAAAGATAATCAATTTATTGAATATGCATTAAAGTAACTTTTTATGAAAAAACTATGCCTTCCAACCCCCTCCAAAATAAGAAGTATAGAATTATTTTACCTTTTTCACAAACCTCTTTAATCATCAGCTTAAGAAAATTTAGTTAATTTTTTTAACTGCTTGTGCATTTTCCATACCATACACAGTGTTGACTCTATTGCTTCAGAATGAGGGCTAATAAACTTAAAGGAAAAACAAAACCTCCTAATATGAATAAAGAATATTACTGACCTGCAAACTCCTTAAAATAGTCTTTGAGACAACCTCAGACTATACTTTAAGAACTCTAAGCTTAATATAGACATATTTTGTCTTTGTAGCTTCCTACTATTCCATGTTAGCTACTGCGCTGTGTTTATACACAGGCTACTTTTGAAATATTTGTTTGATATTGTCTTTTCTTCCTCTTACACATATTGTTGTAATAGAAGAATTTATAAGGTTTTACATTCATGGGTATAGGAAAAGTATGGACTTTCTTTTTTTTTTTCAGTGCTGAGGATTGAACTCAGGGCCTTGCACATGCTGGGCCAATGCTGTGCTACTGAGCTGCACCCAGTTTCCAGTTCGATCATGGCAAATGTTCACATGTACAGTGTGGTCAACATGAAGAAAAGTGGTTTCAGAGTTTGTGATGATTTTTAAGAATGTAAATGTGTTCTGAGAACAAAAAAAGTCTGAAAACCCTGATCTTAGTCAGTGTGGTGCTTCCCAACAGATTTTTCCCATGTCCTTTATTAAAAGACATTTATAAGTGAAGTACTGTTTTAAAAGTTATTCTTACTTTAATAATATATGTGTGAAGTCCCTAATCAAAGGGTTCTGTAAATTTTAAATCCAAACTGAACAATATTAACTACAGGTTGCGAGGTCTCAGTGTTAATAAATTTTACAAT
>PVIR01006747.1:0-52535 GCA_004026965.1 Petromus typicus | reverse complement strand
TTTTGCTAGACTTATTGCTCAATTATATATCTCTCATCATGCTTCAGTCTTTTGAACATTTTTACCTTGGGTTGTCTGTTTTTTTATATATTGATTAGTGCATGTGCTCTGAATAGTAACCAAATTAACCCATGATTTTCTGTATGCTTCACAAACATTTTTCATAACTAATACATTCACTATTTTATATATCTTCTTTGATTTGATAATTGGGAGTTATAGTATTATACTAGGTTCATAGATTATGATTCACTTTTGTGACTTTTATCAGTTGAGGAATAATAAAATAATGGAATAATTTGAAGAAATAAATCCACATTTAAAACTCATCATTGAAGTTTTGTTAAGAACATTATTTGTTCCTCAGCAATAACTCTGGACATCCAAATGTAGACCAACTGGCCATCAGCGTGTGCATTCATGATCCATGTATCTAATAGAGGTTCATCTTTCTAAATGTATCTAAATGTGCCCAAACCAGACCTAACGTTATGTGACTCTGTGGCCCAAGAGATATTTGTTTAATGAATCACTGCCAATAATTAGTAAATAAGTAAATTAAACACTTTTGTTCTCCGCTTCTGTTAGGTGGAACTCCCTTTATGCTGCAGTGAAATATAGAAATAGTTTGGAATACTCTGTAGCTTTAAAACTTCATCAGGAAATGGTGGCTTTCATAATTGAAGTAATCAATCGAAGTAGATGAATTCCAAAATTATAAGAATTCCCAAAATTGTCTTGAGGCAGAATTTGCTCTACTTTCATCAGTGTTTCCATTTTCTTATTAGGAAAAAGAAACTCAGTCTGAAATCTATGTCTAATTTCCCTTTAAGCTTGAAAGGGACTTCAGTAATTACTTGTCTTTTTCATCCAACCACTTTATATGTTTTTATTTTTGCCAATAATTGCAAAAAAAAAAAAAAACAGAGAGAGAGAAAGAAAAAAACTATGCAAGGAGAAGTGTCCTTCCCATAGGATGGTTGTTTTTTCCCTTCAGTCCACTTTCTCTTCAACCCATTCTCTGCAGTTACTTCACATCTTTTCACAGAAAAATAATCTTTCTAAGAACTTTTTGAGCACTATTCTGAATTTGATTATTATTTTTATTAATTATATCTTGGGATCAAATCTTATTTAATTTTTTACAATTTCATTTTAGAGGAATTGAAGAAAAGCCGTTTCCAAACTTGTCATTGAGGTTTTGTTCAATGTTAGATTTCTCAGTGTTGACTCTGAACATTCAGATGCCTCCAGGCCGTAAGCATTTGAATCGATAGTCAGCTGAGCTAATTTAGGCTCACCATGTTAGAGTATTTCTAACCTGTACCAGATATAACTTGATATGATTTAGCTGTATGTACACATTTACTGAATTAATGAATAACAATAATGATTACTCTTAGACCAGCTCATGCAAAGCTTCCTCTTTTTTTTTTTTTTTTTTTCACCTTTCTTTCATTTGTATTCCTCGTCTAGTAGACTGAATTACATTCTAGGAATGCCCGCCTCTTGATCCTCAGAATATACGATTATGTTGCCTTACTTTGCAGATAGGATCTTGAGATTGAGAAACTCTCCTGAACTTTTCAGATAAGCTACTGTAACTCCAGGAGTCCTTACAAGAGTGATACAGGAAAATCAGAGTTAGTAGTAGGAGATTTGGTGATAAAATCAAGAGGTGAGAACAATATGAAGGAACAAGAAGCCAAGGAATGTAGACAAATTCTAGAAGCTTAGAAGCAAGGTAAGAGATGTTCCTTGAAACTGCTGGAAGGAGCTGAGCCAAGCTGAGACCTCAGTTTTATAGTTCTTTCTTAAGTAGTGTAAGAGCATAAATCAGTTATTTTAGGCCACTAAGTTTGTGGGAATATGTTACAAAAGCCACAGAGGACTACAACTTTTTACTGTTCTTTTATTTCTATAATAAATCGCCATTAAATGCTGCTGATGGAACCTGGCATCTGTATATACTTTAGCACTGAGCTTGGATGACACTTCTACATTCAACTGCTTCGCCATGGTAGATTGGAATCTATGTTTGAAAAATGAGTGGACTGTGAACTTCTATCGTCTCAAAACCACTTCTGCTCTTGGTGACATGAATGTAGACACATTCAAATGAAAATATGTTGCCTTTCTTTCTCTTTTCAGAGGAAGAGATTGTCCTTGAGTTTGGTTCTTGAAAAATTTAATATCATCTCTTTATTGGAAAGTAATTTTAGATTTAGCTTAAAATTTAGAAATGCTGGACCCTGAAAATAAGCAACGTAGGACTCCATTCATTTTTATGTCACCTACATAGATATGCTCTTAAAATATTAAAATCATAGTAATGATATTCATAGTTATATTATTCATTTACACTTTTTATTTTTCTAGCTATTTCTATGCTATTTTTCTAGCATAGAAAAATAAAAAATATATTTCACAGTTTATAATCTCCAACCCTAATTCTTTGCTGCAACTCCCAAATAATTTATCACATCCATGGACATTGTAGATTTCTTCTTTCACTAGTGGAAAGGAAATTGCATGTGCTATTGAATATCTTATACATTTTGGAGTATAAAGAACCAAATGTTTAAAATTGCTTTCAGTTTGCCTGATCACAAAAAGTATAGTTTGTACCTCAGAGGTCTGGGAAACTACTGACTAGCTCCCTTGGCTGCATTGTTTCCTTAATTTAATATTAATAATATGGAATTTACATTTTATTTTTTTAGTAATCCTTTTGTCTATATCAAGAGAAGTGTAGGTAAGTTCAAATTCCTAGGCACAGGAAGGTACAAATATCTTAGTTATAGTATTTTTTAATTATAAAATCACTTGTTATTTTACCGAGATGGGCTGAGAAAGTTCTCTCCAGTTTTTTGTTATATAATTAGTTCTCCTGGGAACCAAGAAAATCTATGTTTCCTGATAAAAATAATGATCAGTGAAGAACTTACAAATTACAAAGCAATTATGGCTGTCCTAGTCAATAAAAAGTCAAAACCAGTAATGAGAATGTTGTATTTAGGATTTCTAGGGACACAAAGCTCACAATTATTGCTATTAACTAATGTGTAATCTGGGCCTATATCTTGATAACATATTAAGATTTTTGTTTTCTTTTAAATGCAGTCTTTTTGTAGGAGGTTACATAATTCAAAGCACTATGATTATTACCACTGTTGAATAATTTTAAAGCACTTCCTCCAAATAATTCAGTTCCATGAATAGAATAAAAAAAAGTCTTCTGGGAGCAGTTGAAACATCAGTTTCAGATGGAATCCAGCATTTCCATCCATTTGCTAAGTATCAGATTTTGAGTAAATTATTTAATATTTTAAAGTATATTTATATAATCCACAAAGTGGTTGTGATAATGTACTTCACCAAAGTCATTGCAGAAATTAAGTACAATACTATATCTGAATTGGCCTGAATAATATAATATATATAACTGTGGGAATAAGTAAATGCTCAGATCTCAGCAACTCAACACATAGAGGTATTCTTTGCAATCCAAGGTTTGGTTTGTGGAGCTGTACTCATAATCACTCAGACCTGCAGACACTACTGGGACATCACAGGACAGTGTTTTGCAAGGACAGGATAACAGGATAGACGACACCTGCCTTGACAGCTTGATTCAGAAGTGACACTTCTCCCAGGTGTTAGCTAATGGGACAGAAAAGCAGCATTTGAGGTTGGTTTTGAAGGCGTGACCTTAGAAACTATATCTGTTCTTTTGTCTCCTCTCCTCTGATGCTGTTCCCTTGCTCTGCTTCCCGGCTTCTGTAAACCAGTAAGTTTTGCACAGACACGTGCTTGTGCCACGATATTTCTTCCTTGGACCAGCCAACCACAGACTGAATCCCACAAAACTGTGAACCACATTGAACCTCTCCTCCAGGTTGTGGACATTGTTGGGTAATTTTTCCCAACAATGAGAACAAATCTAGGAGAAATGGGAGCACAGATATTTAGAAGCAAAATATTTTCCATGCTATCTAAAATGATCAATAAGATGTATGGTCCATAGTTGAAAAAACTCCATAAACCTTATTTTTTTATTCCTCATTACAATTACAATAACTTGAAAGAAGTTCAAGTTTATGGGTGGGAAACTGCTGCTAAACGACTTTGGGAAGGTTTCTGAAACTCTCAGCTCTACATTTCTTACATTGTAAAATAGGTTTTACCCAACGGACTGTTATGGAGATGAAATAAAGTGATGTCACGTAGGATGACCTTTGAAAAGATGGTAGCTGTGTTCTGGTGAATTTTTCTTCATTCTGCTTTAGTTAAGACCAATTAAGGGGCCACACACAGTTAAATGCCTAAGAACTTGGACAGGTTTTGTAATTTCATGTTGCAAATTATCAGACAAACTACTAAAATACTGACTGTTTCACTTATGCAAGTTATATGTGACTATAGTTATTCATTCTAATGTTTCATATTAAATGTCTGCTGTATTTTGGAGGCTGGGCATAAGCAATACACAGACAGATAAGGCCCTTGCTCTCATGAACTCTGAACTCTGTTTTAATAAGAAGGGAAACAAAGAAGGAAAACAGAAGGGAGGAAACTCAGGGAAATGTAAGTTAACTTTCCATGTTCATTTTACATTTTGGTATATGACAGCAGGAACATTTAGTTAAGACTAATCACAATTTATATGTTAAAAACTGCTTTCTCCGAAAGGGTTGAATTTCTACTGAGATTTGAAAGACCTCAAGTTACTCAGGAGAAATATGCCTTCCTGGCAGGGTGAATTCCAAGTAAAAATTCCCTGAAACAACAGCTACCTTATCTGGCTCCAAGGTATTAAAAACACAATGAACAAAACATAAAAATTATCAGAAATGAAGCTGTCTAGATAAGCAGGAGACTTTTATGTCTATGAAAACAGTTTGATCTCCTCCCCAGCATTTGACATAAAACTTACAGAAATTTTTATTCAGGAGTGGGATGTTAACTGGTTTTTTGCTTTGGAAGAAGTATGCTCCTACTATATGGAAAATTGTAAGAGCTAATGCAAAATTTGGGAAAGAGATCTGAGTTCTGAATGAAGTAATCCAAAGCTGCATCTGTTTAAGGATGGCTACCTATTAAGAAATTTAGCCATATGTTGAATCATTTTTTTCTTTTACGTTTAGTATTCTAATGGAATTTTAAAACTCAGTTTAGAAGTCTATAAATGTCCTTTAAGGTGACACCTGATAGAATTTATAGAAATAAATTAAAAGTCCAAGAAATATATATGTCCCATGATGGCCAAAAGTAGAAAATTTTTTCAGTTGAAGATTCATCAAGAGCCCGCATTAATTGGTCATCAAAGAATAAAAAATACATCTTCCTAATTACAGTTCCAGACAGCTTGTTTGTTCTAAAAAGAACTGTGTGTGTGTGTTATATATTAATTTTTCTTGCCACAGTGACATAAAAAAAAAAAAGACTAGACTTTTTTTTTTTTTTTTTTTTTTTTTAGACAGGATCTCGATTTGTGGTTCAGGCTGGCCCTGAGCTCAGCCTCAAATTCACATCACAGCAATCTGCCTGCCTCTGCCTCCCGAGTGCTGGGATTACAGGCATGAGCCACCATGCCCAGCACTGTGGTATGTGGTGCTGATTGCTGCTGGGCCTGAGTCTCCACACCCAGTATTGTATGTGGTTAACCAGGGATCGAACCTGGGTCCTTGCACTTGCAAGACAGGTGCCAGAACCACTGAGCTAAATCCCTGGCACCAAGACTAGACTTTTGAGCTAAGTAGTTTATTATAGTCTATCCTATCCATGTCCATATGATGAAGTATCCAGGCAAAGGCAAAGATCTAACAGATAATATTGTCCAGCATAGATGGTACCAAGGTAACAAGGGTAAATACATTGATCACTTCCAGAAAGCTGTTACCTCACTCAGCCTTGGGAAAGCCTGCTTTGGAAAGATAAATGGATGAGGCCCCTTAGAAGGATTAATTAAACCTTCTTTTTATGTTTTCAATCATGTCCATAAAACTAGTCTATATTAAGCAGGAAGTTTTACCTTTTCTAAGAGATAATTCTGTACAAGATACACATTTTGCTGACCCATGGTTATTTATAGTAACTTCTCCCTAAGTTCTGGATGCCTTCTTTGTACTTACTAGTTATGACTTTTTATCTCGGGGTCAGAGTTCCAAATTCAGCCTCCAAAGCTCTTTCCTCTGGAAGTTAAAGCCCTGTTATTATGGGCAGAGATTAAAATGTCCCTGGGCCAAGATCTATAATTTTCTGTATTAGGTCTTGGGTCAGCGCCATAGTGCTAGAGCAGTGAGACACCAGTAAATCATTTAAAATTCTTTTTCTCGCAAACAGAGTAATAATTCTGTTAAGATGAGTAAAGAGAAAAGTAGTGCCCTTCTGGTTTTGATTTTTAAATAAAGCACTGCATCCTCAAACTAGGTTGTTACTTTTCTCCATTGAGAGGGAAGGATCAGACATCCTTTGTTTACCGGCTTCCTAGATACCCCCTAAACTCTGAATGAAGGAACCAAATTATTGTTTCTCAATTGCTGATGGCCATTTAAGCAGGAGACAAGACAGCTCTCACAAGTCTCGTTCCAGACAGCCCGTGTGAAGTCCTGCACAGTTCAGCAGTCAGCCAACACACAGTCTGAGTCCACTTAAAGGACTTTCCTCCGTGTGTCAGGAGTTGCTTGTCAGTGTGTCCTGTGGTCTGTAACCCACACCAGTGAGCATTGCTTCAGTGCTGCTTCACTCTGCGATCATCCTCATTTAACAAGAAGCCAAGGCTTTCTATTTTGTCTCTTCTCTTGACCTTAGGTATAGATCTGTGATATGTTTTACTGGCCTGGGATAATTGTTGAGGAACCACTGGCTTTGAAAAGTCTAACAAGGAAGTATAAGAATTAAAAAATAATTCAAGTTTTTGTATTTTAAAATCTTCACCTATTCTATGAGTTATTTCAAAATATTTTATCTTAAAAGAAGAGTGAAGGATATTAGGTCATAAATACATGTGTACCATTAAGGCTTTTTCAGTGTGAGTGGTGATCACATAGGGTTTTGTTATACAGGTCTCTCTAGTTATGTATATGTTTAATATTTTTATAAAGAGATATTTAAAAACTAAATACAAGAAAACAAAGAATGATGGATTAGTTTTTTGTTTACTTTCTAATAAAAACTTTCAGAGGTTGATGTCCAATCAAGTCATCCTCAAATGTGTATGAGAACAAACTAAAACCTAAGCAGAAGAAAAAAGTGCTATACTTCTATGGCACCATTCACTTTTACATTGTATGTACTAGAATTTAGTGCCTAGGATATAAAGGAATCATTTTATTTGATAAAAAAAATTACACAACATTTTTGTAAGTATATATTCAATCTCCTGGAGACCTTGACATTCTTTCATAATATAAATGAGTAATATGTAGAATACACCCAAATCTGTTTTTTATATTCTTGTTTACCCAATGCCTGCCACAGGCCAATATACCATTCCTAGAATTTCTTCTGTCATTTCCACCCAAAGAATGCATTTGTATATGTATGTATTTCACATTTAAAAATGGGCAAAGTATGAGGGTTTTTTTTATCAACTAATCTATTTAGATTGATCACGTAATGTTGCAAATTCATGTAACTGCTCCCGTATCAAAGAAGTGAAAAAAATGCACTGAATATTAAAAGAACAGAACCACCAAACATCACTACAGAATTGGAATTCGTGGAAGACACTTTAAAGCATGAAGCATTCTTAAATGCATTTCCATTTTGATGATAATTTTAATACCAATGCTGAATTAAAATGAATGTCACTTCCATAATAGAAAATTCCTTGATTCCATGTCTTTTAAAGAGTTTATAGGAAGCAGCTCAGGTGCTAGAGGAATAATGTACAAATCGAATTAAGTTAGCAAAAACACCTACATATTTTCAGTCTTATTCAACTTCTGTGTTCTAAGAAACATGCCGTCGTCACCTCTTTCTTTCTTCTCTGATAGAGATGACATGTAGAGGGATCTGTGAACATGGAATGAAACACAAGAGGCAAAACATTACTTATTTGGAAACCACTAACTAGATATTTATCTCTGGGGTCAAGTCATAAGGGTACGAAGACTCTGCAAGGAAGGAAAAAGAATTCCGGGGCAGATGAAATATAGAGAAGGTGAAAAGATAGAGAAAGGGCTTAATGATATCTCTCTTTGTCTAAGCTTCAGCAGTAGATTGAATCACTTCTTAATGTTTCTTAATTTTTTCCACTTTGTACTTGATTCCATGAGACTGGGCCATCAAAAAAGACCTTAAGTTTACATACTCACAGATTTAAAAAATTCAGTCTACTTTCTTGGCTAATGTTTATTACTGACAGAAGAATAAAACCTCATAAGAAATGTTTTTCTACTTTCATCTTTTCTTCCACTAAAACTTCAGTTTCACTGACATCATATTTTTGCCACTTTTCTGGACTCCTTTGACTTTAACCAAGGGATATTCCTACTTTGTGCCTCTTTGTCACAGCAGATTTGATAGCAACATGGAATAAGGATGATGTTCCCTGATTCTTTGAATAAGGAATCATAGACTCTTATCTAGTGCTGTCATTTAAATATAAAACCTTTTAAGAAGATATATTTTTGTGAGGAAAGAAAACCTAAACTTACATTTTGGCAACAGCAGAATCTTCTTATTAGACTGAGATCTGATTTTTCTCCTTGGGCACCCCACTAGCCTCTCCAGGTACCTTAACTCTAGCATCAAAGGGATCAGCTCTCTAACCTGCACTCCTACCACCTTATCCTTTCCTTATATAGGTCCCACACTTCACTGCCATTATTGCAAAAATGCAACCACACATTAAACTTAGGACATTTATACTTCTGCTCTTTTGCCTGAGACACTGTCATTCCTCAATCTACAAAGCTTGCTCCATCTTTCTGTTGTACCTCATCCTTGTCACTGTCTGCACCTTACCTTTTCTTGACTACTTTTTCTAGCACTCATCACAACTTAGGAATTATTTATATATTTACTTGCTCACTGGTTGTATCATTCCTACAATATAATCTCCACAACAGCAGAGTACATTAGACTTCATCTATAGGATTAAAAATATTGTCTCGAGCCAGGAATTCAGCTTAGTAGTTCTGGTGCCTGCCTTCCAGCAAAAGATCCCGAGTTCAATTCCCAGTAACCACAAACCACAGTGCCAGGAGTGGTGGCTCATGCCAGTAATCCCAGCACTTGGGAGGCAAAGGCAGGAGGATTGCTGAGTTCAGGACCAGCCTGAACTACAAAGTGAGACCCTGTCTCGAAAGAAAAAGAATACCTCATGCATTCTAAATCCTCCATAAATAATTATGGAATGAATGGATATGCTTCTGTCACTATTGACAAAAGGCTGTAATTATTCAATTTTGTCATAAAAAAGGAGTGAGAAGTAATATAATACAGGAAGTGATATGGAATGAGCTCTAGAATAGACAGCACTAAGCTGGTCTCTGACAGTGTGTATATTTACTGAAGTCACCTAAACTTGGCTATCTTTAGTATTTCATCTCAGAAATAAATTGTATTGACAAGGAAATGTGAATGCTTTAAACATATAGTACAATGTGAACTATGTAAGAAGCTTCACTTCAAAATTGGTAGCAAAGTAAGTACCTAACAAAACATGCAATTCATTCAAGAACTTAAATGGCAATTTACTTTCTACTCATTTTCATAGGTAGCAGACATCATTACATTATCATATATTTCATCATAATTTGAAAAAAACCCAGAAATTCCACCTGTGGATCAACTAAACTCAATTTTCTTAGAGCCAGCTTTATTTTGAGGAAAAAGAAGACTGATTCTTGATTTGAGTCATCTTCAGAAACCATCATCTCTCCTATTCTGAAAGCCTCCGCGTATTAGCCAAGTAAGATGTGTTAAGTCCAACACTAAAACATAAAGAGCTCACTAACTCTAGTAAAAGGATTGTTTCCTTTCATATCCATAGAAAGAGGCAGCCAGATGTTGGCTTGATGGTTAATTAACTTCCTTTGACAACATCCAGGAAGAAAAAAAAGTGTTATACTATAATTTCCCCATTGCATTACTTGGAAAACTTGACATTATCTCTACTTGGCCTTGTTTGTAAGAGTGAAAGAACTTAGAATGTTTTCTAGTGATGTTACATGTTCAAGACCTTTCAGAAAATCAACCTGGTAAAACAGATCGTAACCCATAAATAAAGCTAGATCTCCTTCTTACCACTTTAAATTTTATAGTCTAAAACAGATCTTAGGAACTCCCGTGACTTTTAAAAAGTGCCAATGTGATGTATACAGAGTTCAGTCCTGTTTCCAGCTGACTGGACCAGTCCTAAAAAGGAGATAAAACTAGAGACCTGGCTCCCGGAAAATGTTCCTATTGGTCACAATTTATATATGCTCCTGCAGTATTAATACTGAAATACCTAATATTTGTTTTGTGTTCTTCTGTAATTCATAAAGTGATTCCTCTGCCTGTTTCAAATAATGGCCCAGATAACTACAAGCTTTAATTCATTCATCAGATATTTGCTGCATGCTATCATGTACTAGATTTCAAGTTAAATGCTGAAAGTAAAGTTATATGATTATGTGAGTAAGGGACTAATTCCAATTTGTAAATATGTTCCAGAAATTTTACATGTCTGGTTCAAACTTTTACAATGATTAAATATATAACTATGTTGGAAGACAGGTATTTTCACCATAAGCATCATAGTTGTATATCACACCTCAACTATTCTCATTTTGGGAGAAACACATCAAACATGCTTTTGCCTTTGACAAAAGATAGATGCATTCCTAGCTATCTACATGGTAAGTCTACTTGGACGTAATCATGATGTGCCGAAGTGACACACACTATGTTAACACAAAATATTCACAACTTTGATTTTGATTAATTTAAGTGAAAATGAACATATTGCCAAACTGTAGTTACTTAGAATAGTTTCCCTATGTGTCACTAAACATTTTCATTTTATCTTAGAAAATATGAGAAGTATTTCTAGTACCTGCTTTACATATGAAAGCATTTTAGCAGACTTATTAAACATGAAATGCATTATTAATACATATGACTTTGATGCAAAGATGTTTTGAAAATTTGACAGATGCTTCCTTTTCCCAACCAAATAATGTCTTGACTTATTCAGCTCAGTATATGTGCTACTAAAAAGCTATAGGGTAGGATGGCTTCTGTCCTGAAAATAAATATGTGAGCTTACTTAAACTTGTGTGTGTGTGTGTGTGTGTGTGTGTGTGTGTGTGTGTGTGTGTTTGTGTGTGTGTGGTCTATTGTGCTTCAGGAAGTACATCATACTAAGGAATACAAAGAAGAGTAAAGCCAAAACCCTACCTGTAAGTGACTTAGGAATTAGAGATCATAACAGACATAAATGAACTGAAGCATTCTACAGATGTTAAATTAAAAGCACTTATTGTAGGTCCATAAAAATTAAATATAAATTAACTTATGAGTCTTACTATTATTTAATAATATGCTTTGCTGTCAGAGTATTTTAAGGGTAAGACTATTTATTTATTTCCAGACTTTCATAAATAGCACAAAATTTGATATATAGTAGGATATTTTAAATGAATTTTGAATTAACTTTACGCAGTGATCAATAAGTAAATTGAATCAATATTAAAAACTAATTAATGGTAAATTCTCTATAAATGTATTTGGGGTGGAAAAAAATTTCAGAAAAAAATCTATGAAAGTTATTATATAGAAGAAAAAAGTCATTCAAGAAAGGACTCTATAAGCAATTCTGAAAAATTGTAGGAAGTCTCAACAGTGTTTGAAAAGTTTAGTAAATGGAAATGGAGATGTATACATTTGGGTCATTATATTGGATGGTCTTTTGTGTTAGGGAGTTTGGATTTAATCCTATAATTAGATTTATGAAAAATTTATTTTTTAGCAGGATCAACAGACAGTTATAATCCATGTAAGATATCTTTGACATTTGCTCCCAATGGATGAGTTGATATCTGTGTAGAAAAATGAATTCTTGAACAGATATTCAACTTTTCCCTTGGGTTGTAGGCCTAAATTTTTGTTCTTGCATTATTATTATACAAACACACAGATATTGTGTTCTAAAGCAATTTGTATTCATTGTTTCTGTACTAAAGTCTTTCGTTGGCAGAGGAATATATTTATTTATTTATTAATAGTTCCCTAGAATGATTTACCTATAGATGATTACAGCATAAAAGTTCTTTATTTTAAAGGCCAGGGGCCGGGGAGTTAGCTCAGTGGTTCCGGCGCCTGTCTTGCAAGCGCAAGGGCCCGGGTTCGATTCCCCGGTAACCACATAACAATACTGGGTGTGGAGACCCACACCTAGCAGCAACCAGTACCACATACCACAGTGCCGGGCGTGGTGGCTCACGCCTGTAATCCCAGCACTCGGGAGGCAGAGGCAGGAGGACTGTGATGTGATTTGGAGGCTGAGCTCAGGGCCAGCCTGAACCACAAAGCGAGACCCTGTCTCAAAAAACCTAAAAAAAAAAAAAATAAATAAATAAATAAAATAAATAAATTAAAAAAATAAAGGCCAATATCTGGGACCTGAGCTAAACTTACATTATATTGATTACTATATTATTATTATATTGTTTGATACAAGTTACAGGAGAGCACTTTTCAAATCACCACAGTTCCTTTACACTGGCTCATGAATTAGAAAACATTCAGTCCCGAGTCAGTGCCCTTGGAAATCCTTCTCTTAGTGAAGACGAGGGCCTTATCCAAGCTGAAACCTCTAGCACTGTTAAGTGATACCACCAGTGTAATATATATCTTTCACTTGGAAACTGGAATTGAATTTATCTCTACTAACTCAGTTTACTGTAATGTGGGAATTCATACAGCCTCCAGCACAATGAATATTTGCTTAGGGAATCATGAGGTAAATTGAGATGCATTCTCTTGACCTGACTTTATATTCAATGTGGAGGCATATATATATATTTCCTTAGTGAAGGGCCATAGGTAGCTAAAGAAATAAACCTTTTATACCTTAAAATTATTTCCTATTTCCTAGTATTCTGTTTATATTTTACCAGAGAAGTTTTTTTGTTTTTTGTTTTTTTTTTCATTTATTGAATCTGTCAGTACATTTTAGATATCGGTTATGGTCACATTCAACATTAAAAATTTGTACTTGTATGGGCTGGTGATTTAGCTCAGTGGTTCCGGCGCCTGTCTTGCAAGTGCAAGGACCCGGGTTCGATCCTCGGTAATCACCTACAGTACTGGGTGTGGACACTCAGGCCCAGCAGCAACCAGTACCACATACCACGGTGCCAGGTGTGGTGGCTCACGCCTGTAATCCCAGCACTCGGGAGGCAGAGGCAGGAGAATAGCTGTGATGTGAGTTTGAGGTTGAGCTCAGGGTCAGCCTGAACTACCAAGCAAGACCCTGTCTCAAACAAAACAAAACAAAACAAAACAAAACAAAAAATCCACATCTTCTTTGTCCACTCTCCAGTTGATGGGTATTTGGCTATTTCCAAGATTTAGCTTTTACAAACTGAGCTGCTATAAATGTGGGTGCATGTATGTCACTGTGATATGAATCTTTTAATTGTTTTGTTTATATGCCTAGCAGGGAAATAACCAGGTCAAATGGAACCTCTAATCCTAGACTTTGAGGCATTGCTAGGCTGATTTCCAGGGTGGTTGACCTGGTCTATATTCCCATCAACAGTGGAGAAGGGTTCTTTTCTCCCCACACCCCTGCCAGCATTTGTTGCTGGTTGATATCTTGATAGCAGCCATTCTTTATGGAGTGAGTTAAAATCTCAATGTTGTTTTCCTTTACATCTTTTGAGTGATCAATGATGTTAGACATTTTTTCATAAATTTCTTTGCTGCTTTTACTTTTTCTGAAAAATGTTCACTTCAAATGCCCATTTTTGTATGGGATATTTAATATGAGTTCTACAAGAAATTAAAGTTATCCCTGGGATTAGGCCTGGAAATTCTTTTGATTTCTTTTTTATTTTTATTGTTTTAACATCTGGGAATCTTTAAAATTTTTAGTTTATTAGTATATTTATGAAGTACATAATTTTAAATAGGCCAGTTATTTATATTCAAACATGAAAATTTTAGAATTTCTTTCTCCCATAAGAGTAAAAGGTTGTGCCTCACACTTCAATTGATTTAAATTTCATTGCAAAAATGATTTTAAGAAATCATTTTTGTCTGATGGTATTTATTTAATAATTTTATTGAAGAAAAATGAACAGTATGTACAGGCATGTTGAAGGATCACTGGAGCACATGTTGGGCAAATATGAGTAGCCCTAAGCATCTATCTTCATTTAAATATATTCTCTACTATGGAGAAGAATATAGAGGCTGTTATGGCCTCTTTTTAGATATTTGCCCAAAATATCATGGAATCATAGGTGAAGCTTTCTCAGAGGTGGCTGAAACTGGAGTGTGTAATACTGAGATTAAAGTTGTGTGGTTACTAAATCAATCCAGGGGTTGGTTTGGCATACTTCTGAGTGTGCATAGTGGGAAGGCCCTCCTGAGGTATGTGCAGCTACCCGTTGTAAGGGTGTGTAGCTTCAATATAAGGAACAGAAAGGGGGCTACCTGGTTGCTTGTAGTTTGCTGCCCTGCTGCCTTCTGCCTGCCATGAACCTTTGCTCCTCTGCGATGCCACCCTGATTTGGAGCTAGCCAACTGTGAAATGAAACTTCTACCAACTGTGAGATAAATGAACCTTTCTTCCTCTAACTTTGTGCGTCTATGCAAAAGAAAAGTAACTGAAACATAATTGTACTGTGAATATTTAATAAGAAGTAACTCAGCCCCTATTGACAAATCTTTATAAATTATGGTATATATCATAGTCATGCTGCAAAACCAAAGAGCCTTTTTAAAGAATTATATATGCTAATAGAGAAAGCACTTTACATATAATTAAAGTATATAAACATTGATTTCCTAAGTAATATTGCCCTCTCTAGAATTAAAAAACTGCTGGATAGATGGATCAATAACTATATTTTTGTATTTTCCTAGAAGGAATCATAGCAAAAGATGGATTTCACAAAGACTATTTTTCCTATTTAATCTTTGAATAGTTTTACACTATATTCTTTTCAAATTTACTTATATGCATTTAATATCAAAAGGGTATATGTTCTGTAAGATTTGAAGAATTTTATAACTATTTTTCTTCTCTGTAGCTTTTTCTAATAAAATGACCTCTTATATAAAGTATATTTAATCTACAAGTACAATGCACAGTATACAAAGAGCTCTGTCACAGGCAAATACAATACCTTGGACAAAGAGGATGAAAGGATAAGACAAAATCAGGATGTGATCCATTTTGGTTAATAAATAAGATTGTTATTTCCAAGGACTATTAACCTTCAGAGTTTTTTCCTTGATGTTTTGGATTCCACTCAGACCAAGTTCCCAATCATTAGCAGCTAAATTAGTTACTGTTTCTTAAAATGATGGTGATTTCTGGTTTTTTGTTTCAAAACATTGTCTTCACTCAACACTGATATTTCAATTACTTTGACTACATTGTGTAACAAACTTAACTGTCAGTGGATATTTTGCTCATCTTCCCAACTTTCTGTATGAGAAAAAAGTAATTTTATGCTATTCATTTCATATGGAATAGGGTGTAGTTTTTCTTCTCCAACCCTCTTTTCATATGAAAGGAAATTATCTGAGAATTGTTCCAAATAATTAACACTAATGACATTTTCATCCTCAAGACAGAAAAGTGATCTTATGATCATTATTTAGGCCATATATTATGTATCAGAAAGTGATGTGCTTTATCTTATTTCTGGGCAATTTTTCCCAATACTGTGGGAAATTTTGTTTTTTGTTAAGCTAGCTCCCATAGTAGAAATTTATATATAAAATTTGTATAATCAGTAGTCTATTACTTATTGAAAAAAATTAGGGTTACATAAATGAGTTACTCTTTCTTTGAACTTTATTTACTTCTACTTTCTTGGTTTATATTCCTTTGCTAATTTTGGCCTAAATAATAAGAGTAATCATTTGCATGATACATATGGATATAATCCATATGATTTGTTTATTCTATTAAAGCAGACTATTATTATAAAGATAATATAAATCACATGATGAGATTTCATTGTTTGTTTGATTTTTAGTTTGAATTCTACCCTATAACCAGAGAATCACTGTAATCAAATTCTAAAGAATGTTCAGTCTTGTTTTGGCCCCATCATTAAAGTATGAAATCAATCTAAAGAACTATCTAAAAGTAATTTCCTTTTAATTCTTATGGTAAAGAATAGTGAAAGTATGCACTTGGAAAAAATGTAGTGTTAAAGGTTAATAGAACATAATAATTTTGTAGTTTTGCCACCAACTGTCACAAATTAGATGGCAGCTTATTACATTTTATCTTCATCTTATTGACAAATCAAGGACATTCATTAGATAAATTTAGGATCATATCATAGACAGGATCTATATGGTTTCCTGGTTATAATTTTATTACAGGTAGGAACTCTCCAAGTTGTTACACTTTACATAATAGCAGATGAAACATAACCAAGCAGCAAATAGGATATTGAGTCCAAATGTCAATGTCTCTTTGCCATATGCCTATGGTTTTCTAACCCCAAAATATATTATTGTGTGGTCATATACAAGTTAAAAGTTGCTTAGTTGGGCCGGGGATTTAGCTCAGTGGTTCCAGTTCCTGCCTTGCAAGTACAAGGGCCCGGGTTTGATCCCCAGAAACTACATACAACAATGCCAAGCATAGTGACTCACATCCACCAGCAGTCAGAACCTCATACCCCAATGCTGAGCATGGTGGTTCACACCTATAATCCCATTACTTGGGAGGCCAAGGCAGGAGGATTGCTGTGAATTTAAGGCTGAGCTCAGGGCCAGTATGAACTACAAAAAAGTGAGACCCTGTCTCAAAATAAATAAATAAATAAATAAATAAATACATAAATAAATAATTGCTTAGAGGTTAGCACACAAGAGTTAATTTTATATCTAGCAATAAATATAAACACATGCATGAGAATCAATCATGTATCACTCACAAAGCAAATGTATGAAATTCTGAGTATCTCCTGTAATCTGAAACTGATATTTTAAAGGTCTGCCAGTATTTTCTGACTTCTGGCATCCTGAGGACAGTCTGAGAGATTTATCATACAAAAAAATCTTTTAAGTTTTAAAGAGAAAGTCAAAATAAAACTTTACCTTAATTTTACTATGCAGTATTTTTTCTTGCTTTATTCATTTACTTATAATAGGAAGTCTTTAGGTCACCCATATCCGTTCATATATTGGATTTTTTTATGTCTAACAGTAATTTGGGGAGACTAGATGTACTTTACTAAATACACAAACAGTAATTATTCCTTTATAATTAATTTGAAACTTTATTGCTATGCACTGTTGTATTTTAAATACTCCCTATTTGCATGACAGACCGTAATGTCTTCCAGCACATTGCAATTTGTGGCTTATAACAGGATCTCTTTTCTACAAAGCCTCTTCTTCTTTTAACTACTGTTAAAATAGAGACTAAACAAAATTAATTGCCATTATAATCTTGCAATAAAGAAATTGTAGGCAGTACAATATTTCTGTGCTACTGAAATCATCTCATTACTCAGAGAAATTCATGTTTAACAACTCATATATATTCTTCCTTCTATTAAAGAGAGAGTCATAGCCAATCAGTGATTCTCAAATTTTACTTTGCACATAAATCACCCAGAGATAAAGGTGTTAGAATGCAGATTTTGAGAGAGTCAAAGGCCAGAGACCCCAGATTCTGTATTTCTCACAACCCCAGGTGCTAATAGGTTGGCTACTGGTCCTCTGACCACACTGTGAGTAGCATCGCTTCCATGTGTTGGCTTTCAATTTCTATATTAAGTGGAAAATGCTGATGACAATATGCATGCATGTGCATAGGCACAGGGTATGTCCACACACATACATAAACTTGTCCTGACCTCTATTATGTGTGATTTCTACCCTTTAGTGCCAAAATCAATTTTTATAATCAATGGAATTATTTAACACAAACAGAAAAAACATTTTACTTATAAAACTCTGCCAGGTAATACTAGATAATTTCATACCCAGATGAGCTGGATTCCTTGGCATGTAAGGACATAAATTTGAAATATCACAAAAAGCATTCTTACTCATACAATATTGGGGACTAGTGATTACATTTAAACCTTGACTTTTTAATCAGGGTTGAGAATTTATATTAATTCTATTGTCAGGGCAGCAACTGTGTATGGACAGTCCTTGAAGCAGTGCTCCCTTTGTGTAATCCATGTGGTTCATCAAAATCACTGAAATCAGAGACTCAGAGCAGATAGTTGGAAATCACTTAAGTTCATTCTCCATTGTAGAATGCTTTCTCTGTAGTAGTTGCCTTCGCCCTTAGAGGGTGTCCAAGATCCCCCATGGACACCTGAAATTACTCAGATTAGAATCCTGCATTGTTTTCTGGTACATACATACTTATGGTTAAGGTTCATATTAGAAATGAGACATAATAAGTGAATAACTGCAACTAATAATAAAAGAAAAATTATGGCAATGCAATGTAGATGTGGTCTCTCCCTCTCTTAAACTACTATTCTGCAGTCACCTTCGTTCTTATGGTATGAGATGGTACAGTGTCAACAGGATGAGATGAAGTGTATGCGACAGTATGATTTCAGCATATGACTAATCTTTTTTCCTTAGAGAATCTAGACTTGCAACTTTACCTAAAACAAATACTTGGGGGTACTCTTTAGCAATTCTAAATTTCCAGCTTTGCTACTCTGTTTTTAAGTGAAGTATCAATTAGTTGAACTCATGTACCATACATTGGATAACCAAATTGGCTACTAAGTGTCTAATGGCATGGCAATGTGTACAGCCTGGATATTCTGGGCAAAAAGATGGTTCTTTCCCATGAAGCACAGGGTAGGATGGTGCAAATTTTTATCGATTTAATCAGAAGGGCAAACATTTAAGATTAATGTTATTTATTTTTAAATTTCCCATTTAATACTGAAAAGATAGAAAGAGAAGCTGCAGTAGAGAATAGATAGCAGTATAGACCTGTGTGCTCAAAATAGGGCAAGAATGACACACTTCACTTTCCTCAGTCAGTGCTATCTCTGAGTCATTTTGTCTGTCTTGAGAAGTATTCACTCATACACAAATACCAAATCTGAGTATGTTTCTAACTTAACTATAATGGAATTCCTTACTTCTTCACTTCTGAGGAAAGTCTACATTCTACTTTGACTGATGATTTTTTTCACCAATATTTATTATATTCTTTTATGATGTGCCAGTACTTTTTTTTTTTAAAATCTTAGAACAGCAGCCAACAAAGTAGAGACTAAAATCAGGCCAAATAACTGTTCAGAACCAAGATGTTACTTCAAAAGATGTTCAGTACAAAGCACTACAGTGACTCAAAGAATCTTTTGTTTTTAAGGGAATTTGCTAATGTGGAACGGACTTCTTATCTTTGCAGCCCCCAGTGAACCATTACTGTGCAAATTTGCTGATGGAGGACAAAAGAAGCGGCAAAATCAAAGCAAATATACCCAAAATGGGAGGCCTTGGCCCAGGGAAGGAGAGGTAAGAACCGACTAAAAAGTGCTTAGAAATTTGACAGCCAACATCTTTCAGAAAGATGGCAATGAAGTCATTTAAGGCCATGAAAAAGTAGGTCCCAAAGAAAAGAAAGTGACAGTAAAGGCCTGTAGGAATGTGTCTGGGGCAAAAGTACATGACAAGGAATACAAGACCTACAAATTAATCTCAGTTCTGCACTACAGTAAGACTTCTGTCTTTAGCCAAATTTGAACCTGAAAAGAATTCACTAAGAGACCACTAAGAATTGATTGATAATAACATAATTATAAAATGTGGGTTTGAGTTCTCAAGCAGTTTCAATGAAATCAGGACCAAAAGTTGAATGTTTGAGCTTTGAAAATAACAAGCAAAAATTAAGGCTTATCTCATCTGGCCACTCGTGGTCTACTTGCCCATGTATCTGTGTGTATTCATGTGCTGATATGTTCACACTGATGTTTTGGTATGTTTCATTTATATATATATATATATATAATATATATATATATATATACATATATATATAAATATATATATATACACACACAATATAACATTTTCTTTTGGTCAAGAAAGAAGAAGAAAAGTGGATATATACAGGCTACTGCCCTTCACAATAAGGAAAATGAAAAGCAATTAAACATTAACTGTTCATTTATTCTTCTAATAAACTCAGCACAAAGGAAAGCTTATGAGTCCTACATCACTTGGCAATGCAATCCTTTTGGTGACTTAAAAAAAAGAAAGAGTGTCTGGGCTCCCATGAGCTGTTTTCATTCTTTGTAAAATGGAATGGAGTTGTTGTTGGAATGACTTGAATAAATTCCATTTTGTACCAAGGCCATTATTTCAACAGGAGCGCTTTATGTAGTATTTCTATTCAAAGCACCTACTTTATCCATTTATCATTTAAAAGGCATTGTACTTTCAACACTGTGAAAGCAGTTGTAAAAAAATAGAAAGGAGGCTGGTATTTTTTTCTGTAAAACCTTTAGCCATTTTTCAGTTTCTGGGATTGTCTGTTTTGAGCATTCCCATGCAGGTCCCAAAACTCTTATTAAAGTGTATAGCTGTGTTCAAGTACTATTTAATTTTTAACTTATTGCATTAAAACATGAAAAAGAGATTTATTGCTGAGCTGATAGGAAAAGTCAAGTTTCCACATTCTCCACTTAGGAAAGCAATTTACATCATGTGTTAAGGAGGTGTAAGGAGGTAAGTGTTTAGTATGGACTTTAGTGTGTTCCTGATGCCACTCACCACATCCACCACACACCAAACACATGCAGTCTAGAAAGATCGTTTAACCTGTACATTTTGGTTGGGTAAAATCTTTGCTAAATGTAACCCATATGCTCTGACTAGACTTCAGTTTCTGTCTCCTTCAGATCCTGTAGAATCATCCTCACACAATAGAAGGCAGTCAAACTAAGAAGTTTCACCAGTCTATATTTCTTGGAAATCCAATCCATGAACATAAAAATTGCAGACCAACCCCTCCATTACTATAACTAGAACGAGAGCCTGCAGCTCAATGCATGATAAAAACCATGTGTACTGTATCATGGAGTCATTTACCATATAATTTCAGTGTAAGTCTTCAAGCTATATTCATCTTATGGTAAAATTTGATTTTTCCTGGTCAACTATGAAAATTAAGGAATTATAGAATATATATGAGCAATAAATATATAGTTCAATTGTGTAGATACCATATAGTGAAAGGAAGGAAATAGGAAGTTAAAGCATGTACAATGAAATACGTTGATCAAATATTTTAGTTGGTGGACATGTTAGTTTATATACTTTATATGCTTTGATTGTGGTCTCAGATATAGAAAGAGTAAGACTGTTGGATCAATTGGCCTATCATTCTTTAAATTTTATTTCTAATCTCTGCTACATTATACTATACTAAAGTAACTTGAAATATGTTAGCATGACTGATAAATTTTCAAAATATAATGAATTCTATGCCTATGGATTTATCTCAGGGGCAACATGCTGGCCTGGCAAGTGCAAGGTCATGAGTTCAATTCCTGATACCAGAAAAAGGAAAAAAGAATCCTATCAGCAATATTTAAATGACTTTTATATATTGGTAATTTCTAATTTAATACTCTACTTCTTCTAAACACATATTTTGGTAACTGTTGGTTTTTTTATACTCTAATACTTTTTTTAAAATTGAAATCTTTATTGATACATTACATATATACATCATGATTGCACTCCATAATGGGGATTTGTACCAGTATAAGACACAACTTAATTCTCATTTTTTCCCATAGCCCTTCCCACACTACCACCCCCCCATATACATACAATTTGTTTCCTTTCTTTTTTGTTATAATCTCATTATTTTCCCCCTTCACCCTATTTTACTTTGAGCATTTTCTATTTCACAATATATAACATACAATTCTAGAACTCATTTACATCTTTAGTTTCTCATACCAGAGAAAAGATATGATATGTACCTATCTGTGACCTATTTATTTCATTTATGAGGATAGCCTCAAGGTATGTCCATTTAAGTATAAATGATTCAAACTTATCATTTTTTATGGCAGAGTAATACTCCATTCTGTAGAAAAACCACAGCTTTTTTTATCCAGTCTCCAGTTGATGGACACTTGGGTTGTTTCCAAGATGTAGCAATCACAAACTGAGCTGCTATAAAGATGGGTGCACATATGTCACTGTGATATGAGTCTTTTAATTCTTTTGTGTATATACTTTAATACTTTTGAAAGAATTTTTCTGTTTGTAATCGATGACATCTTACAAGATAGTTTGCATTTGCTGCTGTGAGTCACCTACAGGCATTGCCCCCATTCTCTGCTTATAGTCTGTGGCCATTGTGACCATAAAGATAAAAACACTAATGAGAATGAGGATTCTGGGTCCTGTGCCCAAGCGAGAACTCTCTTTCCTTCCTTTAGAGCTGTACAGTTCCTTAGGTTCAATTCCAAAGCATGATTTCTAATTAAGACATTCTTTTAGATATTTACTTCTGCATTCTGGGAAATAAAACAAGGGTATATTTTTCAATCATTATCATCCCACAGACAATTTAAAAAAGTAGACTACATTGCTTCAGACTTTGAAATAATAGTCCAAGTTATGTTTGCTTTTCCTCTCTTTTGAAAGTTAAATAAATATTACTAATACAAAGAGGATTTCTGATAACTGATTAAGAAAAAAGAAAGTAGATCATAAGCATTTTAGAAGTATTGTAAACATGAAAACTGAAAGGCTAATTACACATAATTTATGACTTACAGATTTCTTTGGGGTGGCATTTTGATAGTCTTATTAGCACAGTTTAATGAGTTCCATTTCTTTTTTTTTAATTTTTTTTTAGTATAAGAACATACAATGTATTTTTAAAATTAGTTTAATTTTTAATAGTTAATACAGTTATACAATAAAGAAAGCTATACTGTTTTGCAGTATAGTTTACTTCCTTGAAAGTTTATTACTTATCTATATGCTCAATATGATAATAGCATTAATTATTGAGTAATATCCTACCAAATAGGTGAAACTAAATTTCATAATCCAATCTACCATATATCTATATATTTGGACATTTTGATTTGGACAAATAAAATTTGTCTAATAGTTGACATAATCAACCCTACTTAATGGACACAGAAATAGAGTAATTCATTATCATAGTCCTTTTCAAGATAAAGTGTTTCTACTTATATAATATTTTTTTAAAAAATCCAAATCTTATTGGTTCATTATGAATACACATCATCAATGCATTCAACATTGAGAGTTTGTACTAGAATATGACATGACTTGATTCTCATTTTTCCCCTTCCCCTACCCACCCTGCAACCCTCCACCCCTTATGTACATAATTATATAATCTTATTGATCTCTTTTGGAAATGTTATAAATGTGTTAATAAATTTATATTATAATAATGCTTTAATACCTCTTCACATCTTTATACAATTTGTCATTATTCAATTATTTATTATTTATATTATATGGAAATGTATTATTTATTTCAGTTACTGTTGGACAGATATTTCCTGTCAGGTAGTATTCTACATGCTGAGCATATATTAGTACACAAAACAAACACAACCTCTTCACATAGGAACATTTTTCACTACATTTCTAGCATTTTTATTTTGACTTGTAGGTTCTTTATGATGTGATATTATTATTATTATTTTATATAATGTTTGCCTCAATCACAATATAAGTGAAAATCAGCAAAATGGGCATTCAATGAGGAAAAATACTATTTTCAATAACAAAATAAGATATGTATCTAGTAATATAACTAATACACTATCTAATTAACTTTTTTTGGTGAAACTCTATTTTTATTCATTTATTTATTTTTTATTTTTTAGTCTTTATTAGTACATTACATATACGCATCATGATTGTACTCCATAATGGAGATTTGTACCAGTATAAGACACAACTTAATTCTCATTTTTTCCCATAGCCTTACCCACCCTACCGCCCCCCCATATACATAAAATTTGTTTCCTTACTTTTTTGTTACAATCTCATCATTTTTCCCCCTTCTTCCTATTTTACATTGAGCATTTTCTATTTCACAATATATAACATACAATTCTAGGACTCATTTACATCTTTATTTTCTCATACCAGAGAAAAGATGGGATATGTACCTATATGTGCCCTATTTATTTATTTATTTATCTATTTATTTATTTATTTATTTTTGAGACAGGGTCTCGCTCTGTAGTCCAGGCTGGTCCTGAGCTCACTATGCTGATGCCACCTCCAGGACCCTCTCTGATCCAGATAAATGGAGTTTGGCCATCATGGCAACCAGAGCCCTATTCTAGCAGTTATGCTCTTATTGGTCAGCACATATGAGATAGCAGCACTGAAATATTATTGTTGTTGTTGGTTCTACAATGCTCACTTGATAATTGTTATGACTCTCATGATCCTCATGTATGGGATTGCCCAGATGTTTTATTATATATGAGACAATATTCGAAGGTCTTATTTTAGTCCTATTGACCTTGACTGTGACTCTCAGATGACTGTTCAGGAACCAGGAATGTGTCAAACAATTTCAAAAATATTTTAGAAACATGAAACAAACTCTTACTGCTTCCTCTTGAAAAGTATACATTTGCAGTGCAACCAAAGAACTGCCACCCCAAATAATAAGAACAGATGATCACAAAGCTAATAGCTGCAAGATTTCTCTTCCTTAACTACCAAACACGAATCTAACTTAGTGAAAGTGATTGTTCCAATAAAGATCATCGTAAGCTAGAATACACACTTATTCATTTCTTTGACTATTGACAACACCACAGTCATAAAACACTTGTAGATATATACACACTAACTTGTGGTATGTGTATTTTTACAACTTTAACTCAATTTTCTCAGATAACTGGATTAAATCAAAGGATTAATAATTTTATATTACAATGTTGAGTCACTCAGATTTTCATATTATTTGATATTTACTGTTGTGACTGGTCTTTGAGTTCCTTAAAATTTTTGGATCTAAGTAAATGCCAAGTTTTAAGTTATAGGATATGAGTCCATCTTACTAAATTTTATGTTGAGCTTTTATTCTTAAATAGTACAAATATTAAAAATCGTCCAATTTTCCCTTGTTCAAAACTCTCTTCTAGCTTCATAAAATTTTCTCAAACCCTATATTAAAAAGCTAGTAATACCACTGATAATAATTGTTTTGGGAATTATGTATTTCTAAGCAATTATGTTTTGGCCATGGGCACAAAAAAGACACATGGCAATTGAGCAAGAAGTAACTAAATCCCCAGATGTTTAGGAAAAATGGCACATTTTATTATAAAACCAAGTCCAATAAAATGACATTTCTTATCTTAATTTTATTTACAGTTCTCTGTCAGAGTCAATTTAAAGGAATAAACATAACATGTCCCTATTTCTTAAAATCATTTTCATTACTATGGAAGCATTTAACAAGATTATCTTCACAGTTCTGATATGAAAATGAGCTAATGAAATTAATGCAGTGTAGTTAACAACCAATACTCATATTTCTAGGACAAGCACATAGATTGTATTGAAGAAAAAATTAGACAAGGTTTTTAGGAGATGCAGTTTAGGAATAGTAAACTTTGGGATTCCTTACTTATCCCCAGTCTAAAAAAACAAAACAAAACTAGTTTTAGGGGCAGAATGATGTGGTATTTCCTGAGGACATTTTATTGAAACATATTTTTGTTTGTCCTGGATATGGGCCTTGCAGTGCAGAGTACAGTGGTTTCACTGCACAAGACCAAGAAATCAAGGGTATAGTGCTATAGTCATCTTGGATACCTTAGCATACAATCCTTTAGAGGATCTGATATACTAACATAGTGTGTGTTGATTTTCTTAAATTAGTAAATCCTATGAATCCATAGTCACAAAATCCACTATGTATTAGTTGAAAGTGAAGGGTTATCACAGACAACTCAGGCTGAGAATTGCACTCTGGCCTCTGACCCAGGTAAAGGCACTGTCTGTTTTCAGCCTGAGAGTGTGCTCGCTTAGCAGCACAAGTATTTTCAGGACTGAAGTCAACTTGCTTTCAATGAGAGTTGAAAATGTCCCCTGTTTTTATGTGTTGTTCACTGAGAGTTATTATTAATAAAATTTCTCTTCATACATCCAAATAAATGAAGCAAATGTGAGAGAAGGCAATTGTGAATCTACAGACAAGTGTAAGTTGTTAAATCTGACTTCAAACACACAGTCTCCTGTTGTGCCTCAAACTATTAGGAGTTATTGATGATTCTGAGTAAATCCACTTATAATTGGGAAAAAAAAAGAGTCTTCTAGATTTCTAATAAGGCAGAGAAGAATATAATATCACAGATGCACCCTATATTCCAATATTAGATGAATGAAAATTATCTTTTAGAGAAGTATTTTAGGGGTTTTTTTATGTTTGGGTTTCTTTTTATTTTTGAATAAATGTAAATGTATATAAACTTGATATCTTAATTACTGGTTTCCACTCTGACTTCCTCCCTGTCATCATGTATTGTTCCCTAAGCCCTCTGCTCCTTCACTGATTGCGACTCCGTGTGGAGGACTGAAGATCTAGTGAGGTGTAGAGAGTGACTCCCAGTGTATGTGTCTTGCATAAATGCAGTGTGAACACCTCTAGTCTTGTGTTCCCTGTTTGCCTTCCTACTTCCTCAATATAGGAGCACTTTGGGCAGAAATGTTCTTAAGGGGAAAAGTCTATTTTAAAGAGCTATTTAAAAAATAATATTGCAGCAGCTAAAAAATAAATAGGATAAATGAAAAAAACTAGGACACACATGTGCAAATATCATTATCATTCCTCTAGTGTGAGAAAATTAAGGTGTAAATGAGGTCTAAAATGTATGATAGTATTGTGATACAAGAAAAAAATGTTCAAATGGGACGGGATCAAATGGGGGCCAGGAAAACAAAGAGGGGGGAATAATTTGAAAATAAAGAAAGGAAAATGAAACCAAATCTTATGTATATAGGGAAAGTGGTAGAGTGGAAGGAAGGGCAGGGAAATGGGAATAACTAAGATTCAAGACATATCATGTACAAGTAAAAATTCTCACTGATGAAATGCAGTCACAGCGTAAACTTAAAATGTACCAAAAACTCAATTAAACACTCAAAAAAAAAAAAAAATCCAGGCTGATAAGCATTCCTTGGGTATCCTCTGACATGACAGCAGGGGATTGGATAGGTGGACCTGCTATAAATACAGATTGATGCTACTTGGGAGTCAAAATGATGGAAGTCTTTATAGAGTAGGTGATTAAAAGGAGTAGAGTGTGATTCATATTATAGAAATCAAACAAACTGTACAACAATGAATGAAAACCAAAATAGTAAAAAATAAGCACAATAGCCGGGTGTGGTGGCTCACGCCTGTAATCCTAGCGCTCGGGAGGCAGAGGCAGGAGGATCGCTGTGATGTGAGTTAGAGGCTGAGCTCAGGGCCAGCCTGAACTGCAAAATGAGACCCTGTCTCAAAAAAACCTAAAAAAAAAAATAAATAAATAAATTTGAAAAATAAGCACAATAACACATATTTGGTTTAGTATGTTATATTACTAGTCAAATATTAGCTACGAAGTTTTAATTTTTCAGGGTACATATCTGAGAGATTAACTTACATTCATTCTAAATGAGAAATGCTTTTTAAAATGGGAAATTCTGTCTTACAGTCACCATTACTTTAACTATTATAATGGCATCCACACTGCACAGGGGCTTCTGACTTGCAAGCCAGTTCTGGCCTAGGTTTCCATGCCTACAGTGCTATAATCCCTCCATTTCTATTTCTTAATAGAATTTATTTGTACCTTTTGTGTATATATTATGGTCACATTCAACATTGACAGTTTGTATCACTACCTGACATATCGTGTTTTCTTTTTTCCCATTCCTCTGCCCTCCCTACAACTCTCTGCCCACTACATACATAAGCTTTGTGTCCTTTTTTTGTAGGTTTTTTGAGACAGGGTCTTGCTTTGTGGTTCAGGCTGGCCCTGAGCTCAGCCTCCAACTCACATCACAGCAATCCTCCTGCCTCTGCCTCCCGAGGGCTAGGATTACAGGCGTGAGCCACCACACCCGGCACTGTGGTATGTGGTACTGATTGCTGCTGGGGTGAATCTCCACACCCAGTATTGTTATGTGGTTACCTGGATCGAACCCGGGCCCTTGTGTTTGCAAGACAGCTGCTGGAACCACTGAGCTAACTCCCGGGCTCAATTTAATCAACAAATTTTTTTCTTTTCCTTCTTTACTAGCCATTACCTCCCTTTTCCCTTTGAAAATTTTCTTCATATTTTACAATACGTATTATACATTTTAGGTCAAACCACCCTGAACATGCCCGATCTCGTATGATTTCCAATTTTATGCCAAATCAATTATTTTTGAAACAGAATTATTTTAATGACTATATATTTGAAAGAAAATTTCCTGACAAGATATTCTTTTTATTGGACTTTTACTTATGTTACAAAATATACTTTTAAAATGTAGAAAATAACATATTTTGTCTTTGACACAAATCGCTTAAATCATTTTATAATATCACATTCCAAATAAGTGTTATTTAGCACTGAAATTCTAGGTGGTATTTAAAGTTCTAGCCAATTTTCTCTTGAAAATAATGTAATCATAAAAGTCATGAGCTGGCAGAGGGAGACAGACTTGCACAGAAAAGTTGAAATACAATGAAAGAAGAAAAATAAAAAGAAAATATGAACTATTTCTGGAAATCAAGAGAAAAGTAGAGCTATGATTATAAAATGACAAATCACACTATTTTTAAAGAGATGAAAAGATTAATTATTTATTGATTGGTTGTGGTGGGAAAATGGCAAATATTTGGATACCAAACTTGCTTATGTGACACCTTGGTATTGCAGGAAAGACTCCTCATACTCAAGTACTTTCCCTTGTAGTTCAAAGCAACTATATTTGAAGAAGCTACCTAATGCCCAATTGAGGGCTTGTTAAATTCAACAAAGAACTAGTAAACAAGATTTTTCTTGCTTATAATATGTCTCTATCATGCTCAGTGTAAATAGCACATGCTTTGAGACTTTTTTAGAATAAGACAAATGAGCCCTCTTGTCTTCAAGTAAATATGCTCTGAATGCTGGACAGAACTAATTACCTGGTCAGTTACCAGTCAACATACTTCTTATTAAGCATGAAGTTAACCTTGACAATGAAATCCAATAATAAAATACTTCTATTAGCTCTGAAACCATATTTTCTGCAATCTGATTTTACAATAATCAACACGATAGAAAATGTATGTTTTGGTGATATGAAATTGAAATGCTATCCCTTTGATTCATTAGAAACAAAAAAATATTTTGGGAAGGAACATCATCACAATTTCTACTAAGTGTCATATCTAAAGAATTATTCAGAGAATTTACTCATACAATCAGGAGACATTAGACCATGGTGGGGACATTGTCTATGTAGTTCACCACTCTTTCTTTGGGTATATCACAGTATTTGGCAATTACTTGCTTAATTCTTTGTTATTTTTTTTAACAAGACCTTGACGAAAAGTAAGAGGTATCTAGCAACATTGCTAGGTTCTGAAAATTATATTTTAATTGCTGAACTGAAAGGAAATCCTTCTATATGTGGTCATGAAAAGAGCTACTGGCCATTATGATGCATTTCAATATTTCGAGGTTGGGCTTCTTAGGGGGCTCACCAGCTGTGATTTGAGTATTTACCTGAAATTTAAAATGTGGATTTAGGGTGAATGGCATTTCTAATCTTAAAAGAGGTCTTTCCACTGACCCAAGAATTTGGATCCTCCATAATTCAGTGTAAAAACAGTCTTACTTGGTTAAATGTTCTTTTTTAACCTAGTAGGCTGGGTATTTTCTAAACTGTCATTACTAAGGATAAATCCTGTCAGTCCCTATCCTTGTATAATTTTGGATAGAATGTAGTTAATGATGAGCTCCAGCCCACCCACCCCCCGCCACCTGTGCTGTGGATGGCACACTTGGGTTTTGGGAGAGGAGGATTAGTTTAAGAGGACTTGAGACTAGGAAGAAGCAAGCAATTATAAGAAAAAAAAAAAAAAAAAAAAGCCTGACAGATGATATCCATGCCCCTGGTCTTCTTCTGATTCAGTACCATGGATCAAAGCAACTAAATGCAGCATCAACCAGCTAGGGTATTTCTGAAGTTGTTGGAATTGTGCTGGGAGACCCAGACTGCCAAGTTACACAGCATCTGTCCCATACGTGTTTCCACCATGGCTGACAAACTCCAGGCAGTATCAGACTGAAACTGAGATGGATTGATTAGCCAAACCTGTGAAATTTTCCTCTGTCTGACTCCATAGGTTTACCCTATTAATAATTTTAGCATTTTGCACTTTTGATCCTACTTAGCCATATCACAGTGGGATTGAGTGTGGATATGCTACCGCATTGACTCTAAGACATCATTGATTAAAAACGAAGTATTACATTATTTTAAATACTTCTAGAAAAAGGGAAAGAAATTTGACACTATGAAATGCCACCAATTACCATGTGAGTCCTAATTTTGCAGGCATTAAGATGTGAAAAAAATTCTCTAGAAATCTATAAAATTCAGACTAAAAGTAGGTGCACTTACATAAAAATAGTAAGACTTTCTTATCTTTGTAATGGTTGCAAGTCAAGGATTAATTTAATGTCAGGCTCAATAACAAAGCTCAAACTAGAATTTTTTTTTTTTTCCCCCGCAGACATTCCAGATGTTTAGGCATCTATCTCAAATAATACTGTTACAGTTTTTTTTCTGCTTTTCTTTTCCTTGTGCCTTTTTTCCTGGGTAGCCATGGGCCTTTCCAGGCTTTCAATATCTGCTCACATGTTTATGCCTTGTCCATTTTTGTTGCTATAAAGTGAGAAATTCTATGACAGGAATACTTTCCCAAAAGGATAACTATAGTAAAGACCTGCTGTGTAAACAGCAGCATTATGAACTTCCTTGATGGGCTGTTCTTAAACAAGAAGTTAAATTTCTCTGGTCTGGCTACTGTTTTTTTTTTTTTTTTTTAATTTAAATCTTTATTGGTACTTTACATATATACATCATGATTGCACTCCATCATGGGGATTTGTACCAGTATAAGACACAACTTAATTCTCATTTTTTCCCATAGCCCTATCCACCCTACCGCCCCCTCCCCCATATACATAAAATTTGTTTCCTTACTTTGGTCTGGCTACTTTTAAAGTGATATATCCCCAGCATCTCACTGGCTTTATTCTTGAAAACCATCTTGAAGATCTAAAGATGACTTGAAACAGTCTTTATCTCATCCTGATTTGGGATCAGTAGTTTGGAGAAGGGCTTCCTGGTTTTCAGCTGCCTCTAATTCCTCCTAGATCCCCTGCCATAATTTGGTTCAGGTTCATTTACTTCCCCACTACAATGAAATTATCCCTTGCAATCCCAATGATCATTCTGTTTCTACCTGTCTCCATGACCCGTCAAGGGTTCAAACCTATTATGAAAAGTTCAAATGGTGCAGCTAGTTTATCAAAGACCATTTTACTAATAAAGACTCATAAAAGCACCCTCAAATGTTACTTTCAAATTCAAATTTAACTAAAGTACAAATTCAAACTACCCTTTAAATCATTCACTCATTTACTTAACAAACATTTATGGAGTCTTCTAATATTCCAAACAGGGAGAGAGGAAGAAGGGTTACAACCTGGATGTAGGCAAGAATCTAGTTGAGAGACACAGCTTGACAGAACATGATCATAACCATGCCCGTATGAGAGGAAGGGAGAGACCAAAGGGCACAGAAAATGCTACTTGGACAAAGAGTTGGCTTTCTCTAAGTCTGTTCCAGCTAGTATGACTCTGGAAGCAGAGATTTTCAAATTTTCCATAAGAAGAAAGGGAGAGTCCACATCCCAATGGTGCACTTAAAAATCCCCTGAGTTAGTGCCATCGTGCTGAATGTATGTGTCCAAGTTTCTTAAAGGACAGGTCTTGAATTGCATAAGGTTGTGAGTGTCTGTAGGGATGTGCTGGCTTGATCAGGAAGAGTTCAGTGAACCATGTCTCTTCTCCACACAGCAGGATGTCACTGAAAGGGGTCTCTCAGATGTGATCAGACTTCCATCAGCTGCTGGGTAGGAAAGAGGTTTGAATGAAAATAAGAGATGAGAATCAAAAAGACCAGTGGAAAAGAGTTTTAAAAGATGAAATAAATCCACTGGGCAAACAGTGCAAAATGAGTGAAATATATTAGGGGAAAAGGATTCTTTGGAATAAAAAAAAAATGACAAAAATTAAGGACTGCAACCATTTCACAAATTGTTGGCACCTTTCCTAAGACAATTAAGCAGGATTTGTGTCTTATCTTGGAAATATTTTTATCTATTTTATTTGTCCCTCATTCTTTTTGAGACTGTCCTGCTTTTATAACTCTGGCTGGCCCTGAACTCACTGGCCTTACAACCCAGGCAAGCCTCAAAATTAACAGCAATTCTCCTGCCTCTGCCTCCTGAGTGCTGGGTTTACAGGCATGAGCTGCCACACCTGGCACTGTGCTATATAGTTCTCAGAGATCAAACTCTGGACCTTGCACTTGCCAGGAAAACTCTGGAACCACTGAGTTAATCCCCACCCCTGTTCCTCATTTTCTTAAACTCTGATCATTTGGTCATTTAGACTTTTCAGTTCTCACTACCTTCCTCACATAGTATAGTAGTAGTATATCTTTAATTCAGAATTTGACCTGTTGTGTATTTTCATTTCGACAATTCTGCTTAGCACATCTCTGTATTGAAAGGACTGAAAGCCAAATAAATGCCTCCAGACATTGTCAAACTTATTTCTGAATCAAACTCTAGTATATATTAATTTCACAAATGATGTGCCTTTTTCATCCCTAAATTTTAAATTTTAAAATATGTCATAGATGACATCACTTGCTTTTTTAAAATAAAAAGTCTGCTCATTGAGAAAATAACTTTTGATACATATCTTTTAATAGGCTCAGGGCCAGGGATTTAGCTCAGTGGTTCCGGCACCTGCCTTGCAAGTGGAAAGGCCCGAGGCGATCCCCACTGAACACATACAACAATGCCAGGCATAGTGACTCACACACACCAGCAATCAGTACCACATGTCACAGTGCCAAGCCTGGTGGCTCATGCCTATAATTCCAGCAGTTGGGAAGCAGAGGCAGGAAGATTGCTGTGAGTTCAAGGTGGAGCTCAGGGCCAGCCTGACCTACGAAAGTAAGACGCTGTCTCAAAAAAAAAAAAAAAAAGGCTGAAATTATTTTGAAGTTATAAAATTGATAGGTTTATAGTTACACCACTATAGAGTTACACCACTAACCCACTATAGTGGATTTATTTCATCTTTTAAAGCTCTTTTCCACTGGTCTTTTTGATTCTCATCCCTTATTTTCTTCTGACCTCTCAGAGATCAGTTTGTTCTTCGGTGACCTCTGCTCCATTCACCTTTGAGATTCCAGTCTTCAGGAGCAGGCATTTCTCTCTATATTTCATCTCTGTCTATTTCATTGATACTTACACCACTTCAACCTTAATATCTTGTTGAAACTAATTTCAGTTTTACTTTTCATCAAACATCTTCAAAATTTTTAATTTTAGGGAGATTATTTAAAAAGTTATGCTTTCTATGCATAAATACTGATAAATAAGTATAAATGATGTTAAGATTCTACTTTAGTAGCTGTCTTGGTCACTTTCCTCACGCTGAGATGTAAAACCAGCACAGTTTAAAGTGGAAGCGTATAGTACAGCTCAGAGTTTGTAGAGGTTTTAGCCCATAGTTAGCTGAATCTACAGAAAGGCAGCTTGGCAGTGAGGCACAGCACAGGGAAAGCTGTGGAAGCTTGGTGTGGAAACTTCATGGTGTGGAAGCCAAAAAGCACAGAAACCAGGGAGGAGCAAGAGAGGGAGATAAATCCTTTCATGCCATGTCTTTAGTAACCTGACTCTACCCAAGAAACCCCATCTCCTAATCCAAATCAAATACAAGGCCCCATGATCCAGCCCCTTTCCTATGAAGATTTAAACCATACAATAACAATACAAAAATATTTATAACACATTGTATTTTCAGATGCATTTTATGCACACATCTTTTTATTTATTTTATTTATTGCATATTTAATTATAACCAACATTTTATATTATTAACTTATAGCTTAATATGTATAATTGTTTTTAAGACAAATCCTCTAAGTTTAATATTGAGAATATTATATGTTTGACTTCCTTGGCTTTCTCTGAACTCGAGTAGCTCTAATCCATATGGTATTATTAATATCATAATATTCCCTAAGTATATATTGAGTACATTCTCAATATGATCATAACGGCTTGCAAATCTTTGTAATTATTCATTTATATTTCATCTAGTTATAATATATTATGTGTCAAGATAAGACTTAGAACAAAGAGAAGTGTTAGGCTCTAGCATTATGGTTTCAGTTTTCCAAGAATTTTGGTCCATCAGTGTTTGTGTGAACTGTACTCTCAAATGTTTTGCTCCCAATATTCTCTGTAAAAATAGTTTCAAAGGTGAAAGAAACCATTGTTTCAGCCTATCTTCTCCGTAGCTTTGTTAGAGTCAGTGTTTCTCCGCTGGCCAGATGAGATCAAGTGTGTCAATACAGGGATTTTCTCTGAAGTCTCAATGCCTACTTGTTAAAGTATACACAAAAGGCAGTTTTTCTATACTTACCCGTTCTCGATATAACCTAACACAATCATATACAATTACATTGTTTAGTATCTAGTTCCTAAGTCAAACTAATGTTTTGATGGACTCTCTACACATATTAAAAATATGGACATTTTCATTACTCTAATAAATCATAAATTTTTCTGATGCATTTAACTTTTCTGGTATTGATTCTGTGTAGAAGACCTAAAAATATCCTATTCTCATTGAAACACTAAATTAGCTATTGTTGAAAAATGACAAAGTGCCCCATTTTTATTTTAAATAAACTATCCATGCTTCCAAAATACAGACCATATAAATTTGAAAAAATGGAAAATATTTGTGACTACAATAAACCCTTTTTGAACATAAGTGACAGGATTAAACATCATCTTTCTTCAAATATGGTGTGACATTCTCATTTGGCCCTAAGCTGTTTCATATTTGTGTGACTGTGGAGTTTGTGAACACACCATAGTACCTGGTGACTACATAATGATGGTTTCATGGTTCTGCCTTAATACCAAGGTGCAGAGACACGGCAGCAAAATCAATTTCTTTCTCATCTTTGTGGGAAAAGACAAAAGGAAATTGAATGCAAAATCTACATTAATACCATATTAGAATTCTAACTCAGGAATCTGTTACACCAGTAGTCAAAACCAGGTGTAGCCCCATGTAATTACTGTGCAGTGATATTCAGACAACTGTTAGGTTTTAAAACCAAAAGAGCCCTTTGTTTAACCCTTGCCTTGTTGCATTTCCCATGATGTCCCAAATGCTTATGACCTGATCCTATCTGTTGTTGTCTCTTCTCACCAAAGGTAATTAGAGCCAGGACTGTCCCTAAGCTAAATTGTGAAGTAGGTGCAATTTGCATTCGTTCCCTACCTTCCTGCGACAACAGCATCATCTTAGATCTCACCACCTCCCTGTCCACAGATTTCTTGTCCAGTTGCTCATTGCTCTGGATTTGTATTTGGCTTTCCAGAGGGCTCATGCTATCTCCTGGGACCCAATCCCTCCATGATTTTTTTTTTTTTAAGGTTTTTTTGAGACAGGGTCTCGCTTTGTGGTTCAGGCTGGCCCTGAGCTCAGCCTCAAACTCACATCACAGCAATCCTCCTGCCTCTGCCTCCCGAGTGCTGGGATTACAGGCATGAGCCACCACGCCCGGCACTGGTATGTGGTACTGGTCGCCTCTGGGGTGAGTCTCCACACTCAGTATTGTTATGTGGTTACCGGGGATTGAACCCGGGTCCTTGCGCTTGCAAGACAGGCGCCGGAACCACTGAGCTATATCCCCGGCCCAATCCCTCCATGATTTTATCATTTCCCTGCCCAGAAATATTCAGTGGCTCCCAAGAGCCAGTGAGCCATCTAGATTTCCCTGCCTTGTCTTTTGAGTCTTATTTCCCACTCTTCCCTCCACATGTTGTACTGCAAATAGATCATCTTCCTTGCATTCAATTTCTTTTGTCTGAGCTGTCCTTCCCTTCTCATCTCAAGCTTTCAAAGTGTATCTGTACCTAGTTCGTGTCCCTTGACCCTCTACCTGACCATCCTGAGCCCCGCTCCTCTATACCACATCCCATAACACTTAGGTGCTTCCTAACATATTTTCCTTATATTATAATATTTATATAGGGGCCTTGTCTCCAGGTACTGGGCTGAGTGCTTTACAAAAGTAGTCTTATTTATATTTCACAATAATCCACTGAGGTAGTTATAACATTTAACAGTTGAGGAAACTGAGACTCAGGTGGGTTAAATAATTTGCCCCAGGTCACACTTCAAGAAAGAAGCAGAGCTAGGAATTGACCTGACCCGTCTCCTCCTGATCACACATTCCTCCTGGGACCCCACACTTCCCTCCACTCATCTCTGTTTCATCTCTCAAAGATCAGAAGAAAGCATGAGATGGAGCAAGAAGCCCACTTAGGGCTTTGGAGTAGGACACAGTTACCGAAGATACAGAACTTATGGATGAATAGTGTATTTTAGCTAGTCTGATTAGCTAACTCGAATCTATGAGGAAATTAAGAAAAATGTGAGAAAAAATCCTCACCTTGTTTGTAGAACAAACATCCGTAAAATGAGATCTTTGAAGCAGTTTGTGACCTAAGAAAGATTGGAGAGCTCTGGTCTGTCCCTGAGCACCGCTGGCAGCAGCTGTACACTGGGAAAGAAGTGAACATGGTGATGACTAGTTAGGGCTTCCTGTAAATCCGCAATGGAAACAATTTGGGAAAGTCAGGGAGCTGAAGATTCAGTTACTATGTTACATTTCCTGTGAACTAATCCTATCTCTATTAAAGGCAAAAACCTACATTTTTCTTTCATTCTGTTCATAGTGTAGCACCCTGGATGCATTAGCAGAGAAAAAGAAAGTGTTTCTAGGAGGAAAACCTTATTTAAAAAGATTTCACTGCCCTCTCCAAAATCCAGAACTGTAGAGTTTCAGCACAGGCCTGAGCAACTCCATCCTTGCAAGTGACCAGCTTAGGAACAGGCTCCCTCCCACCTGTCATAGAGCAGATAATTCATCCTTGGGAAGAAATGAAGCTTAAAATTTCCATGAATATTTGTTGTTGTTTTTGGTATTTTGCTTATTTTTGTGGTACTGAGGATTGAGCCCAGGACCTTTATACATGCTATGTAAGTGATGTGCCATGAAGCTACATCTGCAACTCCTTCAATTAATTAATTTATTTTTAAAGTCAGAGCCTTGCTCAATTGCCCAGGCTGGTCTTGAACTTGCAATCTGTCGGTGCCTGTTTTGCTTTGCCCTAGACATAGAAACTTTTATTTCCATTGTTTTATAACTTCCCATTTCCCAATTCCCCAGTCTGTCATACATCATTAGCTGCCGAGTTTTTCTATTTGGCTAAAACCCTGAAGGCTAAAGAGGTCATGCAGTTGTAATTAATATGTGTCTTAAGACACATTCACTGACTTCTAGCAGCCATGTCCAGTGTGTTTGCAAACACCACTGCCGTGTATGCATTCTCACTTTATGCCAGTTCCACTGGTACATGGCTCTGCTCTTTGGCTTTTCACACCCACCTTAATAATAACATAATTATTAAAATCATTACTATGTAGAGAAATAAGCTTAACTAGAGTATGTCATATTGTGTGTCAGGCACTGTGAAAGGCAGCATAAGAATTTTCATTTTAGTTATGCATTAAATCCAAGAAATTCAAACAGCCCAACAGGAAAACTACTTCAACCACCACAGGAGAAAAAAGTCAAACATGAATCCTCTTTTTATTTCATCTTTTAAAAAGTTTATTGTTTCTCTTCTAGTCTACGAAATCCTCTATGCTCATTCAATTTTTCATTCATCATTTATTTGAAGCAATTACAGAATCACAGGAAGTAGGAAAAAAATTGCTGGGCGGTCCTACCTAACTCTGTTTCCATTTCTCCATTTCTAGTAGTTACATATTAATCGTGGTTCAATATCAAAGGGAATAGTTAATGTCATAATTCATTTTTCTATTTTAAAACACAAAAATTATTCCCTCCATGAATAGCTGGCACAGCTTTAACTTCCACTCTATACTCCATTCCCATTCACAAGCAATAACAGTGCTAACAGTCAGAGTTTAAAGAAAGACACAGAAAGAATGTGCTCTCACAGTCCCAGAGAAATGTAACACAGTGGCAGAGATGGTATCTGAACTCTTCAGACCCTGGGTCAGTGTCACTGCGGCGGAGTAGAGAGGAAGCCATGTCAGAAGACATGGAGTAGGATTTGACTCTGCTTCCAAATATGAGCTGGAGCAACTCACCTAAACGTTCTAAGTGTTGGTGTCTTCATTTATAAAAGACAAAAACCACTTCTGCTGTCCACTGCATAGGACTGTTGTAAGAATCCAGTGTACTGTGTTCATGAGAGACAGCCAGGCTGTGAATCAGCAATTATGAAGTTATATTTTTTTCCCTAAAACTTCTTCCAGTTACAAAAATGTACTTTTTCAGAGGTGTTCTTATTTTCAGAAACAGAACAAAACTATGACCTTATTAGCCATGTGGCCTAGAAGTTCCATTGTGTGTAAATGACCTCTCCTTTCTACAACCCTTAGTGGGGCAAATACTGGCAGTCTACCTACCATGAAGCACTTGGCAACTCATTACCTACACCCCTGAGGCATAGGGTCTAATTTAAAATAAATATCTCCTAACTGCTTCTTCTATAAGCTCTAATGCATTTTAAGTAGCTTTATTTTTATCCTGACTGCAAGATTCACTTTTACATTTTATCATTTCATGAGATGCACAATAGCTATTTTTGACAACAGTGAGAAATTATCAAGACCCTGAATTAGAGAGAGGATGGTTTATGAAGTAGAAATGGAAATCATCTAAACTACACAGCTCCTTGGTTTGTCAGTGTCTATTGTATAAGTTCCCAATTCACTTGTGGATTTTGGTTTGTGGATAGTAAAAGTACTAGTTTTGACAGTAAGGTGATTTTATAATTATATATGAGAAAATAAACTTAAATCATGGAAAATAAAAAAGCCTTTGAACTACATGCTCTGTTATTATGGTACAGATGTTGAGATCTCTTTTCTCTCCTCTTCCCTCAACTACAGGCTGGCATGGCTTTGACCTATGACCCCACAGCTGCCATACAGAATGGGTAAGTAGACCATAATTTTTCAGTTTTAATTGCTAAGAGATATTTGAGTTCTGAATCAGTGCCAAGGAAGACTGTTCAAATATGTTTTGCTCTTGTGTCACATTTGAAACAAAAATTTTAAGCCAAACATGTTTTACCACTCTAATTGGTTTTTTTCCCCCATAAGTGACTGTCCTACCTGTCCACATTCAGCTCTTCCTTTTTCTTTGCCTCTGTCTCTCTTTGTTTCTCCTAGGCCCCTGCCCCAAATGAAACAGCATAAAGAACTGAAAGTGAAGACAGAATAGTTAAGCTTGGAGAATTATCTGTGTTTCTCCGGGAGGCAGTAGTGTCTATGCAAGTCATGGTAGAATCTAGCTTTCAATACTCCTAGTGTGCTCCCAGGTTAAATTCTGTGCTGCTAGTGCTTTCTGCTCTCCTTCAGGTGGTCAGCATAATGTTAATGGTCAGAAATCAGGAAAGTAATGTAATTATATCTTCAATCTTATTGAAATGATCTTATGGAAATTTGTAGCATTTTACTTACTTTCAAATTCCTCTTGTGTGGCTTGACCTTTCTAAAAGTCCCAGGAATTCTGAGTATTTCAGTCAAAACTCTTTCTCTCACTTACTATTTCATTTTTATTTGTTTTTTGCTGGTTTTGCTTTGGCTGTCTTGCAGAGGACAGTAATTATTTGCTGGTTGCTTTTCACAGCGCTTTAAGTGAATTTCCACTGTGGTTTCCATTCATCTGTCTTTCAGTCTCATTAAAGATTAAATCGTGATGGGCCGAGGATTTAGCTCAGTGTTTCCAGCTTCTGTCTTGCAAGCGCCAGGATGTGGGTTGATCCCTGGTAACCACATACTACTGGGTGTGGAGACTGACCCCAGCGGCAACCAGTACCACATACCACAGTGCAGGGCATAGTGGCTCATGCCTGTAATCCCAGCACTCGGGAGGCAGAGGCAGGAGGATTGCTGTGATGTGAGTTTGAGGCTGAGCTCAGGGCCAGCCTGAACTACAAAATGAGACCCTCTTTTTGGTTTTCTTATTTTTTTTGGAAACAACCCAGTCATAGTACATGAGCAAAACAACCATTCTATGAGTGTAAGATGTCAAAAGAGCTACATGTTTTTTCTGAACATTTTTCAGTGGCACGGGCAGCTTCAAGAGATACGGAAACTGACTCAGACACTCACTTTGCACACAAGAGCCAGCGTGTCCACAGCAGCATATGCTTCCTCCTCTACAGATTGTGCTGTCTGATCTCTCAGTCAAATCTAACTCAGAGAGAAGCAGCCTGAGAGACAGAAAGAGAAGTATCTGTTACTGCAGGGAGGAGGCTGGTCCAAAGGTCTAGCAGCAACTTACTCCAGCCTTGTTAGAATGTACTGATTCACTTGTGTTCAACAAACTTTTATTCTTAAGTTTTGATCTATTCCAGTTGAAAGTTGTTTTGGTTATTGAATTTGAGAAAAAAAACAAACAAACTATTTTTCATGTCATGTCAGAAACAATGAACATATGTCTAGTTCAAATATAAGACATCATGAAAGAGCTTTATGACAGAAGCCCAAAATAGTAGATTGTGTATCTGTTCACTTTTATATGTTTATTTTTTTTTCTGGATATGTAAGTACACAAAGAAGGGTGGGAGTCATTATCTGGAAACAACCAAGGGAGAACTGAGAAGTTAGAGTGGGAGAGAAACTTATTTTTCACTGTTTACATTATGATGTTTTTTCAAAAAGACAAATAAGGAAAACTGATTCCACCGGATAACAGAGGAGAGGCAGTTGTGTTCCGATGAGGGCCGGGGATCTGTGCTGAGCGCCGGCACGAGTGTATCTTCTCACAGAGGGCCCTGGTCCAGCCAAAAGCATGTTTTACAGTGCTATCACATCTTCTTACTGTACATTGAGAGAGCTGTGAGGGCTGGAAGCCACTATGTGCTTACTGCATGAAACGGAAACAAAGCCTTTTCTGTTTAGCTTGACTGTTAGCTAATGAAGAACAAGCATTTTTATAACTGGACCGTGGTGAACCTGTGCTGTTTGCACTTAGTGGAAAATTTCCATCCTGTTGCCTCCTTGAATTTATCCATATTGTCACATTTTAAAGAATTAGTTCAATGCCACGTATGTGTGAAGCTTTGAGGTTAGAATAAAGGAGTGTCTGAGTCACTGCCCAGAGAGACCTGTATCCTTGTTCTGATAGGCTAATTTAGGAGAACGGAAATACACATTCTTCTTGCACAGTGCTCTGGCAAAACTGTATAATTTGTTATGCCTGTTGCCTTATTGCTTTCTTAGCAGTCCAATGTGAAATTCCATCACTTTCAAATGTTAGCAAAGGAGGTAGAAAATAATCCCTCCCATGTTTGAAATTCCTTCATTTCTGTGGCCTTTATGCTGAAGGCTGCTGTGTAAAAGCCTCTTGGAATGTTTTATTTGCATAAATTGTATTCTTGATGGAGAAGTGAAAAAGAATATTTCCTACAGTTTGAGTTTACCAGCTGTTTTATAGGGATATTTGATATTAAGTGATACAGAAACTTTATCTTATGACCCTATAAAAGGAATCTAATGTGAAGGATATGTTGATATTATAATAAAAATGACCAATAATATATTGATACTGTGCTACCCTGTTACCCGGAGGTATCATGACTTTGACTCTAACAATATTGCCTGTGGACATGAAACACAAACCAGTGCTGTTCATTTCAGTGTGGAAATAGGATTGTGTGCTTTTTTTCTACAGTAAAAAGCATTCTACCCTGGGGTTATTGATATATTCAAGTTATTTTTATTGTCAGTGGAATAAGATTTCACCATATTACTACTGACTGCTAAATCCCCTGAAGATGACTCTTCTGCAGGCAAAATAATATCTTATTAGTGACCTACACCTGAATTTCTGAATTCATAGAGCGTACTTGCCTTTAATGTCACATTACCAAGTAACTCTTTGCATTCCTCAAAACAACCAAGTCATTCAAAGACCAGACTGAATACATCCTATTAAGTTAACTTTTTTGTTGTTTGTTTTTGTTTAAATTCAAATCTTTATTGGTACATTATGAATACACATCATCATCGCATTCAACATGTAGAGTTCGTACCAGAATATGACATGACTTGATTTTTATTTTTTCATAGCCACTTTCATTTGCTATTTTGATCATAGGAAACGTCTGCCAATATAATTAGAGTATATGCCCAAAGCCAGGTCTCTTCATCTCAACACCATTAACATTTTGGACCAGAAGATTTTTTTACTGTGGAGTTTCTCCTGTCAATTGCAGAATTTGTAGCAGCATCCCAGGCCAAGTAGCACCCACTCCCAGGCAACAAAAGTACCTCCATATATCCTCAAACATCTCCTGGAAAGCGAAATCACCTCTAGTTTATGACCACTGATTAAATATTTTTAAAGGTGCTATTGTACCTGTAGTATTGTGTAAATCTTGGCAATGAAATCTCTCTTTAAGAGTTAACTATTTCTAGGAAAATAATCTGTTAAACAATTCATTCTTAATTTTCTACAATAGTATTTGCAAGACATAACGCACAAATTCCCAGATATAAATACATAATGATACATTTGGAATTATCTTATCCCTGATATTAGGCTAAAAACAATTTTTGCCATTTTTCTCTTTCCTGTTTCCCAATAGCCTGGTGCCTCAGCTTGAAGCATCTGTTTGGAATTTACTGATATCATTTTTTTAATGTGCTACCTTTATGAAAGTATTTCCAAATCATATAGTATAGACACATGGTAGGACTGAGTGAGAGATGGGAAATATATTCTGTCATCTCCCTCTGGTCTCTGCGTATTTTCTTTCAATACAGTATTTTCTAAGCCTCAGATGGATCCATCCTCTCCTGTTATGACAAGCGTGGGTTTCCTATAAATTCATTTGGTTCATGTTCAGGCTTGAGAAGAGCTTATTTCATGATACCAGAATTAGGGGATCCAATAAATGTGCTCAGTGCATTCTTTCCAGTGTCATTTCCATTCTAAATGACTCTCTGAGTTGAGTGGCAATATAGGAACTTACTGGAAAGTGAGAAGTATCGTTCTTGTTTGATGGATAGGATTAGAGCAGATAGAACAAAAATGCATTAAATTTTCCCCCAAGGGTTTCTTTTGTTAGAATCAGTTTACTTGGCTGGTTTCTTTATGTTTCTGCTCCCCGTTTTCCCTGTAGAATTTCCTGTAAACTCTGCCTGTCAATCCAATTTTTATTGCTTTCATTTTTAATACTCCAATTGGTACATTTTACAAAGTAGACCAGCCATGCTAAAATTTGACGCATGATTTTCTCTGTCTGGATAAGAGGCTGAACTTGAATTGCTACCAGAAGTTAAGCCACTGCATGATGGACGAGTAGGACAGTTTGTTGAGTGGTCATGGGTGTCCGTCATGTCATTATGAGCCTGGGACATGTCTTTCTGTTCACTGCCTCATAAATAAGATCTGTCAGAGATAAGACCTAAAGGGGATTATTAAATGCAAACAGTGTTTTTCACAGAAAAGGGCTGTTTTGTCTGTTACCAATTCCCTGGCATGCATAGAAAGCAGATATTAAACTTCCTCCAGCGGTTCAACCTCACTACACCCTCCTTTCTAGGATCTTTGCTCTGAGCTTCTTACCTCTGTCAAGGACCTGTCTTCTCTACTATTGCCATCTAGAATTGTTCATTCTGTACTACGTCACTATTTAATATCCTGAGCTACTGTGCATTCTTTCCTTTGTTCACTCATTCATTCAGCAGATAGCTATTAAGTATACTGTGGACCTGCCTCTAGGCCACGATGCTAGTATGACCTCAAACCTGGGTGAATCACTATTCTAAAGAGAGAAACAATGAATAAATACATTGATTTCTCTGTGTGAGCTGTCCTAAAAATTATACAGTGACTGATAGACCTAAACAGAAATTTATCTTTTTGGTAGTTTTGGTGACTACAAGCTCAAGATTAAAGTTGCCACTGATTCAGTCTTGGCAAGGGCTCTTTTCCTCTCATATACTGCGCTTCCCTAAAAATAAGACCTAGGTGGATGATAATCTGCCTGTAAAGCTAGTGTTCAAAAATGCCAGATTCAATTAGCCTGTCCCTGGCTCACCTGCCCTACAGAATATAAACCGTGGAGAAATAGTGATCTCAGACTGTAACTTCTTGGGTATTTCTTTTTAGTAAGTATGCTAATACTATCCAATCAAGGCCACATCTTTGTGATCTCCTTGTTAATTATTTCTCTACTGGCTCATTTCCAAATACAGACACACCAGCAGTTAGCACATCCACATTTGAAATTCTGAGATCACAAACATTTCATGCATCCTGTTTATAACTAACATTTTAAGAGTTACTGCTTCAGATAGTGAAACAAAAATAATAAAGAAAAATAGACAAAGGACATGTGTGGAGGGGATGACAGGTGCTATTTTAGTTGCAAACTTCTCCAGAGAAACAAATCATTGAAAGAGATCAAAGAGAAGAAGTAGTCCCCAGAGATTTGTGGATCTGAATATTCTAGGTAGCAAGATTCTAAGTTCAGTAGCCACATGGAAATGAGAATGATGCAAATATGGGAGAGAAAAAAGCCAGCATGATGGTTGGAACCAGTTGGCCAGAAGGGATGAAGGTAGAAAGACGCATCAGAGAGCTAAGCAATATCCTGAATACTCTAGCCAGAATAATGAGGTCACATCTTGTTTTCATTGCAATGGGAAATGTTGGGATGATTATTAGGATGATGATCACATAGATGAGGCAAATTTAAGTGACTAAGTATGGACCAAAAGAAATACTTAATAGTGTTTTTAATCTTTGCTACACACATCAAAAGCTCAGTAATTTTTTAAAGTGAAAAGGTACATACTTTCATATATAGCAATAATTTTTTAAAGAAATAGTTAATCTATTCAGAACATATCTCATCTTTTTAAATACAGTTCTAGAATCTGACAAACACAATTCTGTGACCATAATAGTAAACCAGATATTGAACAGCTACATCCATCAAATTATTGCATTGTTCTCTAAAATCAATCCCATCTCCCACCCCAGATTGTGTTTCCCACTGATCTCTTGTTTGTAATTCTAGTCTTACAGTGATATATATGTGGTTATATTCTTCTAAAAATTGATTTTATTGGTACATTTATATATACATCATGATCACACTCAACATTGCAAGTTTGTATCAGTATATGACATGACCGAATTCTCATTTTTTCCCATTCCTTTGCCCATCCTACTATCCCCACCACTATATACATAAGCTTTATTTATTTTTTTACCATCAAATTTTTTTCTTTGCCTTCTTTAAGTGGGATTATATTCTATGCAGCTTTTTTAGTTTGAATTTTTTCATATAGCATAACTCACCTGAGACTCAGCACATGCCATGTTTGAGTCATTTCAAATGACCTTGCCTTTGTGTGGGTCCTTCTTGCACAATTCAGCCAATAGTGATGAAGCCATTTGAAAAAACAAATGTGTCAAGAATGTCTCTGTAAAATTTTTCAGACATTTTTGCCATCCGTTATAAAAATTTTTAAAGTACCATTTACATTGTAATAAGTATTTTAAGTAATCTAGAGATGGAACAACACAAACCATACAGGAAGATATATACAAGTTATATGAAAATGTGAGATCATTTTACATGAAGGACATTCATATCTTTGAATTAAACTATTCAGACTGGAACTGAAATCAATCCCCAAAGAAATAAAAAGACAACTATACTCTTTTGTTGCTTAGTGATATTCTAAATAATAGATATATAATACCTTATTGATTCAGTTTATTGATAGTTGGGTTGTTTCTAGTTTTAGTCAAGTATTAATAAAGCTGCTATAAACACTTGCACCAAGGCTTCATGTAAAGAAATGTTATAATTTATCTTTTCTTGAGAAGAATGGGATTTCTAGCTCATATGATATGCATATGTTTAACTTTATAAAACACTACCCATCTATTTTCCAAAGTTACTATACTATTTTGCATTTCCATCATCAGTAAATGAGGGTTCCATTTTCTCTGCATTATTGCCAGCACTTAGTATTGTTATTTTTCTAATAGTTGTATAGCCAAATCTTCACTACTGTAACCTCAGTGAGCATGAGTATTAGAGATGTAATGTATAATGAACAAATTTTTTCAGCCATACTTTTGAAACCAAAAAATATATACCCTTTTCAGATCCTTGTTAAGATTTCAGTACGATAAATTTAAGATTTTGGTCCTCTAGTCTTACTAAAAGAATTTACTCTGAATCCTGGAAAACTTACAGTTTAGTTCTACATTCAATAGGAGTCTAACAAACTACTTCTTTTTAATTAACCTATGAAATTCTCCATCAAAATATCAATGATTCATGAAGCTTCATAGTAAACCTTATCATACTAATTTGAAAATATAAACATAGTAACTGATGTTTGCCAAATATATGGCAATGTGATATAATGATTCATTTTCCTGGATATGCATATTTTTCATATCTAGCCTCATATCAAGGACAGCCCATCTCAGACAGCCTAATTTTATTTGCTCCATGGCAGACCATGTTAATCTTAACTTGCAGTGAGCCATGCAGTAGAGAGCATGATACAAAATTCTACTGAAGCATTAGGCAAACTGCAAGACCAAGGTATAGCCTGAGTAAAGATGGACATATCACTGAGTTTCATTTCTGGGAGCTACTCATTGAAAGATCTCCAGAAGTACAATCTCTCTTCTGAACTGTGTGAATTCTTAATCTTGTTCAGTATAATTTTATGACTGTTCAGTGGAAAACTAGAAACTTTAGTGCTCCTCATAGAATCACCAAGAATTTCCCTCATCAATCCACTATCCCTCTCGATGCCTTGACAAAAGCTAGAAAATAATCTTATTCTGACCTAGACACCAATCATCCTTTATCTTCTCTTTCACATAGACAGGACTCTCTTCATGTGGTCATGTAAAGCACCAAATACTCAGAGCACTGAAGGGCCTAATCTTATTTCTTGAATGAGGGGTGGATGTAGTTCCTGCATCTTTCTAAAATTTAGTATTTCCATTTGCCTTTCTTTCAAAGAGCTTGAGACTGGCATTACCTTTCCTTTCAAGAATGATGCCTATGGCTTTTCTCCTCCAAAATTTAAGGAGAGTCTTATACTCCCCTGGCCTAAGAGAGACTTTGTACATGTAATTTTATGATTGCTGAAAGTGGTTGCTTAGCTCAGATGATTTATTTTTTCTTAGTGGAATCAGATTCCCTAAAGCTCCTGAATGTCTGTTACCAGTTGGTGGGAAAACGTTCAGGTGAAACTCTTGTCCTTCCCACTTGTTCTAGGTAGCATTTGATCCGTGGCCAGGCATGCAGCAGCTTCATGAATCTTCTTTTTGTGTTGTTTCTGTTTGCAGATTTTATTCTTCACCGTACAGTATTGCAACCAACCGCATGATTCCACAGACATCTATCACGCCATTCATTGCTGCTTCCCCTGTCTCCACATACCAGGTATGTCCAATTTACCTGCACCTCAGGAGAGATCTTCCTGGCCATTAATACCTTATCTAGAGGCAAAAAGGACACAGTAGAATTAAAACAAAAATTGTCCTCATACACGTTAGTCACTTTGTAATGTAATAATGCTCGAGTTATGAATTAGCCTATTATTTCCAGGACTGGTTTGCATCATTCCACTGAATAATAAAATCCAACGTCCTTCCATTCTTCCTGCTGAGTTTTTATGATTATGGTACTTTCCAGCCCATATTAGGACAGCTCTCTTATCACTGGGAAATTATTTTGCTCATTGTCTTTTATTTTGGTTGTTTACCTTCCCTATTGTGTCTTTGGTAAAAGCACATTTGTAGACATTCCTTCCCTTAATCCAAGATATTTTATCATGGTCATCTCATTGTGTCTGAGTTGTCCTGGTAAATCTGTACAGATAGATGCTAAATCCTACTTCACCCAAACAGAGAGATTTTTCAGTGTGGTCAAAAGTGATTCCTACTCCCTGCTCATACTTCATTCTCAGTCCCAAAGAGATCAACAGGGACATCAGGGTCTCCATATGTTGAAGGATAAGAAAAGCTAAGACTCTCTGTGTGGCCTGAGTCAGATATGGTAATCAGTTAATTTGAAGAAAACAGGTGGATTATGAGTCACCCTTGTATCTCAAAAACTAGCAGTCATCATTTCTTTGAGTTATCACTTATGTGATATTACTCCTTGTTCCTCTTTATTTAATATTGTTCTTCAAATAATTCTTTTATTTTATGTCTAACTTATCAAATACTTTTAAATGCTACCTGTAGAAAGAGAGTATCAAGTGTATTTAAAAAAAACAGTTTGGAGAGAGAAAGAGAAAGAGAAAGAGTGTGTGCTAGTGTGTGTATGCATGGACTTCTCTGTATTTTGCAAATGGTGTGGGGAACATTTTATGTTGAGCAAAACTTTAATATCTCTGACTGTGAGTAATGCAGTGAAATTTCATCTTATTTGACTACTACATACTTCCTCTCAGGAAGTCCCAGCTTTAGAACACCAAACTTGCAAAAATATACAACATTTTCCCTTCACTGATTCCCACAAAGCAAATCATGTTCATTCTTTTTTTTTTTTTCTTCCTACACACAGATTTGAAACATGTCCATGGGTGAATGGAATAGGCTTTTGTTTGAACTGTGTTAGGGGGTCCTGGAATGGCAATTTTTTAATTGCTTTTCCTTGGGACTCATGAAACTCAGTGCAGGTGCTGCTCCCTTTGTTCTCCCAGCAGGCCAGCCTGCTTGTGTGTGTGCCTGTGTGTGCATGCACACATGCATGTGCGTGTGTGTTTTCTTTTCTCTAATCTTGGCCTCTGTCTCGGCCAAGACCACCCATCGAGCCTCAGCACAGATCACTTTGATCATATGAATAAAACGTTCACAGAAAAATGGTGTTCTTGGGAGGGCTCATAAGTGGAATTTGACTCTAGCTACCATCTTTCAAAAAAGAAATTATAGCAATTTCCCATGCTGTTGATTCTTCCTTTTCACCACTTTTTAAAATCGAGTGTACTGGCAAGTCTGTTGGTGTGAGGAGAATGAAAATGTCTTTCTGTTTTTATATGACCACCAGCTCACACAGGCTGCTTTTCTCATTTGGCTGACAAATGACACATTGAAGAAGAGCTGGCTGGTTTAGATGCTCATTTCTATTTGCTATACCAGTTGCAATGACAGGAAAAGAAAAACACAAACTTGCATTTAACCCAAAACATCATCCCCAAATTTCTGGTCTTTTTCATTAGTGTTTACCACCAAATGTACTGGTTGAACATATTTCTAAGTTGGAACCACAAAAGCATTCGATGCTACAACCACTAATAGAAAAAGAGAACAATTTAACAGTCGACTCCTACTTCTTTAATTACTTACCAAGCCTCCCTAGGAGTTCTCATGCAAATAATCTCTGAGCCTTTCAAAGACTTTAATCTTCAACACCAACCTTGAAATATGCTTCAGGATCCAGGGTGGTCCATGTGGGCGCAGAAGCCAGCTGGTGAAATGGGAAGTTGCTTTGCATTTCATCATGGTTCAGGGATGAAATTAATTAGGTCATGAATTCCCTTTTTATTCTTGATTTTGAGCACTAATTGGCTATCAAGTCAGATGGACTCCACTTTCTCATGACCTAGTGTGACTCCACTGAACACAACAACCAAGTTCTTTCTGTGATTGCTTTGTGCTAATAAATGCTGTTTGATGCATAGGTCCAGAGTACTTCATGGATGCCTCATCCGCCATACGTTATGCAACCAACAGTAAGTGTTCTCAGTCACCTGAGGCTAAATATTTCTATTATCCAAGTGCAAGCTTTTGTAATGCATAGAAACTCTGGGGTCAAGCTTTCATTCTATTCTGTAATTCTTCAGGCAGCTATAGTCTCCAGATTAAAAGCTGTTCCTGAAAATCTACAAAAGCATGTACATTCTAGCAAGAGTTAAGAGAGACAGAGGGAGATAGAGAGAGAGAGAGAGAGAGAAAAGAAAAAAGAATGAACAAACTCTTTTCTTGGAGGAAACAGCAGTGAAACTCCTGATTCCATGTCTACCATTTGTTTTAAAAGATTTCTTCTTCATACAGGAACTCAAGACTCGAGACAGTTAAACCCATTATACAGGAAAGGCTTTTTGTTTTCTATCTGTTATACTTTGTTTATTTCAGATGCAGTCTGATGGGACTGGGAGAAAATTTTGAATGTCATAGACACATGTTGATCTGAAGTATTTAATTCAAAATATGTTGTCTATTAATAGATGGTTGTACATAGGTAGCTAGGTGGGTAGATATTTCTTATGTCAACTATCTGTACTGTTTTTCTCCTTAGGGAAACATGTCTTCTAAAAATATTCAAGCTCTATTTTCTACTTACATTTCCCATTTTGTGGCACATTACATTAATCCCAAGTAAAAAGTATGACATTTTACATTAGAATCTAGAATAAAGGCTAATGACTCCTTTTATCTCTGTCTTACTTTCTAGTCTAGCTCAAAAGTGTGTGTGTGTGTGTGTGTGTGTGTGTGTGTGTGTGTGCATGTGTTTGTGTGTTTGTGTTTGTGTGTGTATGTGTGAAAAAGAGAGAGGGAGAAGAGGAAGCTTCATGAGGAATGAGGCTGAGCAAAGAGCTCCAGACAGGACCTGTGTGAAAGGTCTCTCCTGGAGCTCACCCTGTACCTTTGTCTCCTTTTTTACTCTTGTCACTATACTTAACAAAGCTCTGGGGACGATCAAATGAGAGAACATATATAAATACAAAGTAAAAATACAGCATGCTGTACCTTATTAACATTACCATACAATATGTTACTATAAAAGAAAGAGCACTGATACATTTTAAATCCTTTTAGGATTTAAATTTAAGCAAAGTAACAAATATTAAAAATCAGAGAGATAAAAGCAGTGTTACTCACTTATTGGATTCAAACGATCAAATCTGAGTTTCATATTTGAAATGTGCCCATTTTGTTTTGTAAATAAAATTTTTTCTACATTATTATTAACATTTCTATAGTTCTTTATTTAGTGAATGCAATATATATTATTTACTGCAGTGGAACTTCGGACCATGTTTTCCAAATCTCCCTATTTACCATTATTTATACACCTGGGTCACTTTCTGAGTCCATCTGGTTTATGTGGTGTAAATCACCCTGATATGCAACACATCCAGACTATGCACTTCTATCCAAGTCATGAAGTAAAATTCAGCATGTGCAGCCAAACTCATGTATAGCACAGAACAGACCAAGCTAACACAGGAAAAGCAATGAAGTCTGCCAAGTTCTAAAGGGAAAATAGTCTAGAAAAAAATCCACTTTCTAAAAAATAATGTATTCACCTGTAGTTAAAAAATACTAACTTAGTCTTTTAACCAAAGCCAAGCATGATCTCTTCTTGGCTAAAAAGGGTGCACATCTGGCAAGATCTTGGAAACATCAAAGTTAAGAAGATTCTTCAGTGTTTGGATGGAGGTAGCTCAATCCATTTTTATTTCAGTTGTTACTCAACACCTAAGCAGTATTTTTAGATACCTCATCATCCCCCTACTACTACTTCAACACTGTCATACATGTATTTTTTTCATTTATCTCCCTTTAGCAATATAAATGTGTGTGGACATGTTGTGTATGTATGTGTCTGTTTGAATGAGAGAGAGAGAGAGATTAGATTCATTTTGTCATTTTGGATTTCTCTTACTTTGGTTTTACTCACTGATATCATTATCATATCTCAAGACTAGATTGTTTATTATGTTTGAACTTAAGTCACTACATTTTAAATATAATTTCTCTGGCTGGAGTAGATTCCTATAAAAAGAATATCCAAATCAATTGCCAGTTTATTGTCTATAACAGGGAAAACTTGCCTAAG